>JXTC01000079.1:389883-416974 GCA_002914845.1 Trema orientale | reverse complement strand
AGGATCCGCTGATAGGCTACAAGAGGTATTAGATCTATTCTCTTTGTGTATTCCTATTTACTATAAATTAATACTATGCACTCATATAGTCAATTATTTTGAGAAAATTTTTGAATGTTCCTGGGCCAATCTTCCGCTGCGAAAATCGTTTTAATTCCAACATAGTGTACTTAATATACTTGCTTTATTGCTATATACTTGGTTATATTGTCTGTTTAGCTTCAAAGTTTAAAAAAAGTGGTCTATGGTTTTAAATAGTTGAAAAGTTTCCGCAAAAGTTTTAAAACCCAATTCACCCCCCTCTTGGGTTGTCAATCTTGGGCTAACAATTTCTAGTAATTGGTATCAGAGCTTGGTGTTCAAATTTTAAAGACTTAACCATCTTGAGATGGCATACCCAAACAATTTTCAAAATCTTTCAAATGAGGGGTTTTCAACTAGACCACTATTTTTCAATAGTATTGACTATAATATTTGGAAAATCAAAATGCTTAAATTTCTTAAATTTATAGGTGATGATTTATTAAATATTATTGTTCAAGGTCCACATATTCCTAGAAAAATAATTGAAAATAAATTTGTTGGAAAAGAGTTTTATGAATATGATGATTTTAACAAAATCATGTTTTCTAGGAATGGATATACTTTTAATTATTTGTTATGCAGTATAGATATAAATATTTATAATAATGTTCAATTTGCTGCTAATGCATATGAAATGTGGAAAATGCTTGAAAGCATATATACTATCACAAGTCAAATGGAAGAAAACGATGAAGAAGATGAGGAGAAAGATAAGGAAAAGAAAGTCATTACTCTCAAATCTTCCACACAAGAAGAAGAAATCAAAGCTACTTGGGATGATAGCAATGATGGTAATAATATTGAAGAAGAAGTAAACAACATGTGCTTCATAGCTATCGATAGTGAGGTAAAATCTCCTAAACTCGATATTGACTCACTTGATGATGTTAATGATAGTAGTGATTCTGAAAATGATAGTGATGAAGAAGAGTTATCATACAATAAGCTACTTGATGATTTTAATAAATTGCATGATAACTACAAATTGCTTATTTTGAAAAATAGTGCTCTCAAGAAGTAATTATCTCTTTTATCAAAAGAACTTGAAGAATTTTCAAAAGAAAAGGAAGTTATTTTGAATTGTGATTTATATGAATCCTTGAAAAATGAAAATGCTTCCTTAAAAGAAAAAGTTTGGATTTATCCAACATTGTCCACAAGTTCACCAATGGGAAGAAAAATTTTGATATGATACTTGGTGAACAAAGATGTGTTTTTGACAAAGGAGGAATAGGATACAAACCTTTTGTAAAACAAAAGTATCTCAAAATTTATTTTGTCAAAGCAACACCTAGTAGTGACTTAAAATATGCATGCAATTATTGTAACCAAAATAGTCATACTAGTTTTTTATGCCCCATCAAGAAAAATGCATATTTTGTTGTCAAACAAGAATGGGTACCAAAGAATTCAAAGACTAATCCCCAAGGACTCCAAGTTAGGTGGGTACCAAAATCCAAATTTGAATCTTTGTTGTAGGTACAAGCAAGAAAGTGTTTGCTCCAAGAGCAAAACCAATGACTTCACCAAGCTCTCAACTTTTATAGAGAAATAATGGTGGACATTCCATTTTTGGAGACAACACAAAAAGCAAGATCATTGGTATAAATAATATTGGTATGGTATCAAACTTAAATGACTGGATCTTAAAAGACAAATCAAAGAAGATGATTAAGTCCAACCTCAATACAAAGAAGATGAAGAGCTTTTGGAATAATGGTATAGATTATTTTATTTGAGTTATTTAAGTCTTAACTTTAATTGATATATAAATTGCTCATATATGATTCAAATTGCTTGCATAATGCACATTGCTTAAACTCTTATATTTGTGCAAATGCTTGATAGTTTTTACATGACAAACACCATGCATAATTAATTGAATTATTTTATCTATATTGGTGATGTATTTGAACTCAAAATAACGTGTTATTTGAATTTAATGTTTATATTTTGTAAACTTTGTCATTTTGAATATTTGCGCATGATTTTTTACGAGAACAAATTTTTCATGAATATCACATTTGAGGTTCTCATTAGCTTTCAAGACTTGGATTGACATTCTTTGAGCTTCAATGATATTTTAATTTATGTGTTAAGAATTTTTGACCTAATGAATTATTATCTTGAATGTTTCTCTTAGTTTGGATGCCTTATACTTATGATTCTATTATTTGGTATTGATATCTCTCATTTATATGATTGATCTTTTCTTACATTGGTTATTTACTTTTTGATCATGATTCATATTTTGAGAGGGAGCATGTTTATGATTTGCTTGTGCTAAATTGGTCATATATTTTATAAATGCATCCTTTGTGATATGCTCTCTAGAGTTTGATGAAAATAAAGAAAAAGAAATTATTTCACTATTATGCCTTAATGATTGGAATTTCTCCTATGCTTTATATTTATTATACTTGGAGAAAAATATTTTCAACAAGTAAAATATTTAGAGATTTCATGATCTTGATTAGATGCAACTTCTCTATTTTTGAATATGCTATAGTTGCTATACTTATTATCAATAGAAGAAGTTTTGCTAAAAATAAAAAGAATGCTCTTATTTTGGTATCATATTGTTGTTCAATCTTTTATTTGATATTGTTATTCCTATTTTGAAGATTGTTTCATTCTATATTCCTCCACATCTCCTTATTGCATAACTTGTCATACTATTTCACATGGGAGAAAATTGTTTGTGTATTGCTCTTTCATATACTTTTGTCTTAAAATTCAAATGGAGAGAGTAATATCATGAATTAATATGAGGAGAAGAATGTATTTTGATTCTTGATTGCTTGAAAATCCATTGGTATCAATTTAGTCTTTATTTTTAATTTAAACTGATTGGTATCAACTTAGTTATTCACACAACCCGTGTATAAGTGAGGTTGCCACCGGAGTCTAAACAACCCGTGTATAAGTGAGGTTGCCATCAGAGTCTAAACAATCCGTGAGTTGGTAAGGTTGGTACCATTGTTTAAACAACCCGGTAAAGGTAAGATTGGCACCAGAGTCTAAACAATCCGAGGTCAGGCGTAATAGAGCCAGAGTCAAAACTATTGTAAAGGCTAGGGTGTGCCTAAGAAGAATTCACTCTATTTGTATAAGGGTCGGTCAAGCCCATAATCTTGATCCGATAGTGGAAAGCTCAAAGCAATTCGCCGAGGGCCGGGAACGTAGGCAAACCGTCGTGTTTGTCGAACCTCGTAAAAACTGAGTTTGCACTTTCTCTATCCCTACACTCTTTACTTTATTGCAAGCTATTTATTTGAGTGTTTGATATTTAGTGTGCTTAATATACTTTATTGCGATATACTTGGTAATATTGTTTGTTTAGCTTCAAAGTTTAAAAATAGTGGTCTATGATTTTAAATAGTTAAAAAGTTTCTGCAAAAGTTTTAAAACCCAATTCACCTCCCTTCTTGGGTTGTCAATCTTGGGCTAAATTTCTAATACTTACAGTGAATAAATTCTTTACAACTGGTCAGATGTCGCCTTTCTAAATGAAATGAATGTGGTACTTATCCCAAAAGTAGATAATCTTGTCAAATTGAATGATCTTAGACCGATCAGCCTTTGTAATATGGTTTATAAGGTGATATCTAAGATTATTTCTAATGGAGTACGGCCCCTGCTTCCCTATCTAAGATTATTTCTAATGGAGTACGGCCCCTGCTTCCCTCTTTGATTTCACTCAGTTGGCATTTGCTGATGATATTTTGCTTTGTGGTCGAGCTAAATGAACTGAGGTCAATGCCATCCTAGAGTGCCTAGACACTTATTGTAGATGGTTTGGTCAGAAAGTGAGCAAGGATAAGTCAAATGTCCTATTAGAACTTAAGAGGAGGTAAAGCGAGAGAATTACTTCAGATGCTGGGATTCAAACCATTTCGAGGCTCAGGCCAATACTTGGGACTCCCATTCGTCAACTCTAGATTAAGAAAAGATTACTTGGGTCCCATAGTGGAGAGGGTGCAATAGAAGTTAGCTAATTGGATAGTACAGTATCTGTCTGAGCTGGAAGAACAGTCCTTACTCAAGCAGTAGCGATGGCAATTCCTTCTTATGCTTTAATGTCCATCCCAGTTCCCAAAACAATTTGTGAAAAGATTGACTCAACTATCAGATATTTTTGGTAGGAAAAATGTTGGAATAATGTCTTATAAAGCAGTTTATTATTTTGACATTATAAACAATTTATTATCGGATTATTTGTTATCTATTTGTTATTAATAAATTCCATGTTATGAATTTTTATTTCATTTATGTCCTATTGATATACATGTGATGTGTATGATTATCTTATGCAAATATCTAAAGATTCTAAGACATGTAATGAGTAATAAAGAATTATTCATATGATGAGTTCATATGTGGAAAACATTATATTCTTTATTTCATTATATCTAAATTAAATTGCTCGCATTTTGTATATTGAAGATGGAATACTTTACTATGCCATAGAATGTAGTGTTGTCTATTTTCATAATGAAGTCTTCAATTATCGAAGTGAGTCTTCGGATAAAAACATTAGTGTATTATAAGAAAGTTATAACAGTATCGAACAGGACTGAGTGAATTAGAATTTAAGGTTAAGTGCTGTAACTTAAATTTCTAATTTCACTAATCTAGCACTATTGTAGAAAACCTTAATCCTAGTGATTAATAAACTTACTTTCATGTGTTTTGTCTTTTTGAGTTACTAAAGGACTAGTTCCAATTTATGGTTCAAACTCTGGTATCTTGGAAGATAAGGTGTATAAAATGTGTAAGACGTTTTTCATGATGGACGCTATGTATATAATGTTACTTTGAATTTTTTTAAGTACTTGGATAATATAAACTAGGGCCCCGGTATTCACTATGTGAATTTAACTGTATTGGTATAAGCAGATACAAACACCATAGTCAACTATTATCCATTAGATGAAAAATGGCAACTCAAAAGTAAATATGTATTAGAGGGGTAATACAGTAATTTCACCCTACTAGTATGGCATTGCATTGGGGGTACGTCTACAAGTATACTATATGCTAAATGGATCGAGCTAATTATTTGATGATAAGCTTCACAGAAAATAAATGACATTTAGTCTAAGAGTTCAATATTGGGCCTATAGTGGTGTGCTCCAATGTTAATGGACAAGGCCCAATAATAATTATGAGTTAATTATAATTATGGGCATATGGTCCATTGGAGCTTGGGTTTTATGGATTCATCTGGTCCCCTGTCTAGCTCAAATTAAATTCCAATAATTATTTGATGATCAGTTGAGCCCAACAAGTCCAATAAGCCCATTAGGGTTTACTAATCTCTCTATAGTTAAGAGAAAAGTTCTCTAACTGCAAAGAATATGAGTTACACATGAAACACCTCTGAGAGGAGAGTGTTCCACGCTTAACAAAGAGAGAGAGAGAGCAGAGAAAATCGGCCACACTAGGGGATTCACCATCCTTGGTGTTTCGGCCATCCCGGAGAAATCAGTTCGAGAAGTTTGTCTTCTTATTCGTCTGCGGATCTCTTTGTTAGGAATCAAGAAGGTGACCACCCACCAGATCAATCAAACAGATTTAGAGAATATACAGGAAGATGAAAAGGTTGTGGAGCGAATCCGGATATTGTTCCTGTCTAGGTCAAGAGTTAATTTATATTAGATCATGATCCAAAATATTTTGTAAAGAGAAAAATTTTAAACAATTAATTCCGCTGCATTTTTATATTTTACAAAAATTTTGGTATTCTTAAAAATGATTTTATGAAAATATTTTCAGGAATTTATTCTAATAAACACCAGGAGAAAAATGGATCAAAGCTAGGCTCTGTAATTAAAGGCGTGGGGGGATTTGTGTCAGTCCAAAAGTTTGGGGGGATTTGGCTTTCAGAGGATGAAAACTATAAATGAGATGTTCATAACAAATTGGGCTTGGAAAGGTTTACTTGGTAATCAACAATCCCTATAGGTCAGTTTGATTTAATCAAAGTAATTGGGAGGTTTGGATTTTTTTCATGTACAGCCACGAAGTTCTGATTCGTGGATATGGAAAAGGATTTTGAATTGTAGGAAATTACTAAACATGGAGCCTATCGCACTCTGGGTCAGGGAATGGTGGTGGATATTTGGCAAGAGCCTTGGGTTCCTACTTTGAAAGATTTTCGACCAAAACCCAGGACAACTGATGAGAATAACAAGAGGGTTTGATTAGAAGATTTGAATAATTGTTCAGAAGGCTGGAATTCTACTCTAGTGCGCTCACTATTCGACTCACAATTAGCAAAAGCTATCCTACGAATTTCCATTGGAAGTTTATGGCAGAGAAAAGAAAATAGATGGTTTGGGCAATTAATAGTTCGAGGACTTTCATGGTTAAAAGCTTTTATCAGGCAGTGATCTTTGACAGAAGTGGGAGTAGAGTGAATAATGCTGATTTTTGGAAAGTTCTTTGGAAGCTGGAGATTCGCCTTCGACACTATATCATATGGTAGAGAATTGCTCATAAGATTCTTCCAGAAAAAGAAAAGTTAAATAGCTTGTTCTCCATTGAAGATAGAACCTACTCAAATTATAAACAAGAGAATGAGGATATCTTACACCTTTTTTGGAAATGTTCTACTACGAAATATATTTGGTTTTCTTCTTTGTGGGTATTAGGACAGATTGCTTCAGATTTGAGAACCCTTTGGACTGGTGTAATCATATATTCTTAGGGACGATTGTTCCTCTGGATTGCTAAAACTTTGATGATTTCTTATGGTTTGCAGCTTTATATGTCGAATTAATCTGGAAGGAACATAATTCTATTCTTCATGGGAATGGAGCGGTGGATGTTGAAAGCATGATTAGAAGCGTGCGGAATTCTCTAGCGGTCTATTCTCAGGCTGCTTTACAAGATACTGAGGCTTTGAACTCTTTCACAAATAGATGGACCCTGGTGCCCCCTCCATGGATGAAGATTAATGTGGATATGGCGGTGAGATAAGCTTTTGTAGTGGCAATAGTAATGGCACAAGATGATCACAGAAGCATTTTAGCAATACAATCGAAGGAAGTTCTTTGCACGACTCCAACCTTTGGAGAAGCTTCTGCTATCCTTTTGGGAGTTAAGGTGGCTGCAGCTAATGGATGGAAACTTATAGTGATTGAATCTGATTGCAAGGATCTGATTGATAAATGGGATTTAAAGAAAGAAATGATAGGCAATCAGGTTCATCTTTGAAGAAGTTTTGCTTGTATCTGGTGCTTTTACTGATATTGTCGTTAATTATATTTCCCGTAATGCTACTTTTATGGCTCATAATTTAGCTAATTGGGCTTATTATTGTAGTAGTTTTGGTTTTTTTACTTTGTCCCAAATATTGGAGGGTTTTTGGTTTTTTAACTCTGTCCCAAATACCTAAGAGTGTTTGTTCGGATTATAAGGCCTGGCCTTTGTTTGGTTTTATTTTTAGTGGGCTTATTGGTCTCTGTTCTCGTTTTCTCTTGCAATGAATATGTCTCATTTTATCACAAAAAAAGTATTTAGCTTATTATTATTATTATTTAATCTAAGTCTCTAGCATAATTTAGATAATGAACTATGAAACTTCATAATTTAACTGAATTTACATTAGTGTGCATGAGCTTATTTTTCTTTTTTTCCAATTTAAGACATTGTTATAAAATATTTCATTTATTTATAATGGCATATTTGTCTTAAAAAGGGAAATTAGAGTATTGTCCTTTTTTTGCACTTTATTTTAATAAATATCTCAGTTTTTATTTTTTATTTTTTATAGTTAAATGATCGAGTATGTACTTTTACACATAGTATATCTATTTATAAATCTGCTTTAATTATGCCTTAAATATATTAGTTTTTATGCTAGTATATTGAATTTTGCACTGGATATATATATTGATATACTGGTCACTTTACATCATAACATTTGAAAAACGGATATTTACTTAAAAATGGATTCAAAATTTATTAATTTTGCTAGAAGACCACAATATATATATATATATTGCTCACGTAAAATGTCAACTAGAATAAAAAAAGAATGGATCCCACGAGTAATGATATGTGGGAGTATCATTGTTGAATGGAACTATTTATACCACTCAAATGGGACTAATTTTGAAATATGAATTATTTATCTTAGTCCTAATCTGGCAATCAAACATAGGATTAGGATAGATAATCTATACCCTAATCCTAATTCAATGCACCAAATAAGGCCTTATGACTAGTCACATATAAGTCTATCCTAACAAAAAATAAAATAAAAAAAAGATATAACGAGGTCATTTTGGCCCAAATTACACCTACCTACCTACCTAGTACCTATGTCAAGAGAGAAAATGACATAGATGGGACTCACTTGATCTAAAATGACTTTTTTTATATATTTTTCTGATAATGACATTTTTTAGAGTGTCAAGAACTTCTTAACCATAAAAAACTAGAGGAAATTTGATTTTTTATGGTAATTTTTTTTACAAAAGTTGAAAATTCCTAAATTTTGAAATTGTTTGAAATTTTTTTGATTTTAATTAAAAAATACTACTTTTTCTTAGTTAATGAGATACTTGAAGTAACTAATTAAGTTACCTTGATTATCTCAAGTACTATTGAAAAATATCAAGTTTGAAGAAAAAATGATATTTTTCTAAATAATTATTAGAAGTGCTATTTTTCTAAAACAACTTTTATAAAGTGATATTTTTCTAAATCAATTTGGGATTTTTTTAAAATGCAGCATATCCGGAATTTTTCAACTTTTGGTACTTTGGGATTGTATAAGATGCACAACATTCTATACAAAAAAAGGGAACTTATGGGAATTATGAGTGTTTTGGCTCTAATTTACTTTTTTAGTAGTAATTTTCAGAATCTCATTTATAGGAGTCCCTAGCCAACAAAATGTCGAAAACACCTTTTGATTAAAGTGGGTCTTGTCAGAACTATTTAGTTTATTTTATTATTATTTTTTTTTCATTTTTCAATTGAAAATGACATATATTAAAAAAAAATACAGGAGAATTGGCAGCTAGTAATGGCGGCTTTGGTTTTGGTTTTTTCTTTTTTTTTTTTTTACTACTTTTTGTTTGTTTCTTGAGGGGAAAAAAGGATATCAATTGTGCAATAAATGATGCCTTTGTTTGTTTTTTCGGATTTAAAGGAAAGAAAAAAATAAAGATCAATAATGACAGAGGACGAAGACGGGAATGAAGAAGAAGAAGAAGAAGAAGTGGGTAATAAGTAGCAGGTTCTATATCTTTTGTTACTGTCCTTCACAAATATATAACTCTTAGTGTGTAAAAAAGATGAAAAATGTATGACTAAACAAATCAAAATAAATCAAGTGGCAGATTCTCTATCTTTTGTTACCCCCTACCATGAACGTTTGACTCTTAATTACACTATAAAAAATATCTCAAATAAGATGCATATATTAAATAAAAATTTATCACAAACTATGATTATCACATAATTTGTGACTATGAGTCACAATATGTGTTACTCTACATCGCATACACTTATCACGTATCTCAAAATAACCTATTGATGTTGCATATATACGGCTTCTAGAATGGCTCCTTGATCCATGATTTGTAGTACGTAGCGGGATCGAAATTTAGGAAAATACTATCCATATCTAGAGAAAAAAAGGACTTATAACTATTCATAACGATGTAAAACAGACTATAACCATAAGTTACAATATTATGACTACTTATAACAAAATTGCAACTAACGTAGCAATAGAAATATACTGAAAAAGGTGTCATAAATATTGTGATATATAGTCACACAAATTCTGATTACTTTTAATCATAATGTAATACAAAACTTCTGATATATGTGACCATTAGTCACAAAATTGTGGTATTATCTATGTCTACAAAATCTCATAATATTCGTTACGATGTAAAACAAACTGTGACTATCAATTACAAAATTGTGACAAATGTTCATACTCCTACGCAACTACTTCCCTGACTCTACCATTAGATCACTCCCTAAGTTCCTCTTCCTCTCTCTCTCTCTCTCTCTCTATTTTCTCATTATTCATTTATGGAAGATTTGTAACTCACAAATCTTGTGTCTCTCTCTAAAATAAGAGTTTCTCTCTCTAGAAGTAATGAGCGACCTCGTCATTGAGGCCTCTCCTACCACGACGACGTCTTCGTTTTCATGAGGGACCCAACTACAAGTAACCTCCCTAGACTCTACCATACCAGATCACTTCCCAACTTCTTTTTTGTCCTCATCTCTCTCTCTCTCTATATATATATATATTCCTATTATTCATTTCTGGAATATCTCTAACTCACAAATCTTCTTTCTCTCTCTAAAAGAAGAGTTTATCTCTCTGGAAGCCATGAACAATGCCAGGAGCATTGTTTGAAAAGAAAAGAAAAGTTCATTTAAAAAAAAAGAAAGAAAAGTGAGTGATGTGAGGAGTTTGTTAATGAGGGAAAAAGTAGGGAAAGTAAAGAAAAGAAGGACCCAGCTAAAAAAGAAAATGGAAAAGTAAAAAAAATGTGAAACACTTGTCACCTAAAAAGAGATATATGTCTCTCCAGGAAACAAAATGGATAGAAGGGTAGTGCAGAAATGACAAAATTTTCTCTCCCCTAAAAACTACTACAAATGTAAATAATTGTTACTAAAAAAGTAAATCTGAAAGATACTACAAAAGAATAAATTAGAAATAAAACACTCCTAATCCCCATAATTTCCCTTAAAAAAGGTCATTTTAGCCTAATAAGTCCTATCAAGGTCCTTTTCTCATGTCCAAATCCCCCAAGTCTCCCTAAATCCAATTGCTGTCTTCCAAAAGCTGGGGGGCCTCCACACAATATGGGCCACAATATCTTGGTCCAGAAACCATTACGTGGCCTAATTCCCAATCGAGCCCAACATCAACGAACCGAAAATACGTTAAGAAATTTGATAGTGTAGAGTCCTCTTCACGAATCGCATAAAAAAAATAAATAAAAAGGCGGTGAGGTACTAAGGACGTAAGGTCAGGTGGCGAACCGAAGCTGAAATTTGCAGCGATCGGGTCCTCGGATCGGATCCGCTTGAGGGCTTGACCAAGAGGAGAGAGAGAGAGGGAGAGAAGAGGAGAGAGATGTGGGTGTTCTACCTGATCTCGCTGCCGTTGACGGTGGGGATGGTCATTTTGACCCTCAGGTACTTCGCCGGACCCGAGGTGCCTCGCTATGTCCTCCTCACCGTCGGATACACCTGGTTCTGTTCTCTCTCCATCATCATCCTTGTCCCTGCCGATATCTGGACCGTACGTTCCCCTACTTCTTCCTTTTTTTTTTTTATTATTTTATTTGCTCATATTGTTGGTTAATTTTTACTAGGTCGCCATTTCTTAAACCTAATGCTAATTTAGTTGCAAAATTGGGAAATTTATGATTATGGATCTAATCTCATATTTGGGTAATTTGCCTTCCCCCCACAGAAATCAGAATTTGATTGTCGCAGTCGTGAATGATAGTTTTGACTTTAATTATTGTTTTGGGCAATTTTTCTTTTGGGTATAAGATAGGGTTTATGCGTATATATGTATATGTATAAACTCCAAGAATGAAGTTTATTTCGATTTTGAGTGGCGTTAACGTTTTTTGTCAGAGTTTAGAGCACTATGGTATCTGCATTGTGAACTAACTTACTATTAGTTTAAGGCAAGTGAAAGAAATAGAAGAAGAAGCAGAAGAAGAAGAAAATATTTGAAGGTTTCACTTTGTGGCAAGTGTTTCTCTTTTGGCTTTTTGACAAAGAAACACTTGGGCAGTCTTTAATCTTACCTTTGTTTAGTTATTCTGTCACGGCATTTTGAAATAGAGAAAGAAAGTGCCTTTTCCGTCGGTATGCAAAACGAGATATGTGATGACATTGCTACTGTTGTTTTGACATATCAGACACCAGTAGCTTATTTGTCATACTGAGAAAGTTATCACTTTAGCTTTCTAATTTGATTAAGTTGGTTTTGATTTCTTTCCTTACCGCTCTGTGGAAGTATGTTGTTTTCAATTTTCTGGAATTAGTGCAATTGAAGAAAGTTCAACTCTTTTGAAGCGTTTCTAAAATGGATGATACGTTTGAAGCATATGTTTTCTAAGGAGTAATTTGCTTTTTAGTTGTATAGCTTATTCTCTTTTTACATATGCAGACGATCCACGAGATCAGGAATGGAGGCATTTCTTTCTTTTGGAGCTGGTCATATTGGAGTACGTTTTTATTAACTTGGTAGGCTTAATGCAAACTATAACTCTTTTTATCCATACATATCTGTTGCAAAGCTTAAAATGGATGCTATGCACCTTAATATTCTTAATCTATTTTCTTTGAAGTCAGTATATGATTCATAGGTTCTATAGTTGGCTATATCTACTAGAATTTTTGTGCTCTGTATGAACTCATTTTCTAGGGCATGCAATTGCTAAAGGACATATGGTTGAAAGCTCCACATGATGCAGTTGTTGTGTGTATTACTGTATTAGTAACTTCTGAATCTGTTATATTTTGTTTATATATATATATATATATTATGTGTCTTCTATGTTTATATCAAGGATAATGCTTGAGGTACCAACTTTTGTACCAAATTTTTAATATTAACATATGTGGCATGTGATTTGTCACCACTCAATTGGTGATAATGTTTAATCTATTCGTGGTAAGTTTTAATACACTAATTAGATGGTGACAACTTATATGCCACATGTGTTGGTACAAAAAATTTGGTACAAAAATTGAAATATGTAGTGTTATCATTATATTAATATAAAGTGCCAATTCCTTATGTGATCTAGTAATAGTTATGATAGCTATGGTAGCAGTTATTTATAAAAGACGCAGTACATCACTTATTGCTTGCACGGTTCATATTGTGTTCTCTAATCCATTCCGTTCTATGATTGGAATCCATGTTTGACCTGGTACCTCTGAAATTCTGCTTACATAATTTCTTGCTGTTTTCTTTTATCTTTGGCTGCTTATGTTGGTGCAGATGATTATTGTAGATAAATTGCATTGACAACTTGGTGATGCACATTTCCTCATACATTTGAATTATGTTTTTATCTAAGCAGGGCTGTGGTGCCCCTTATTCAGGGTTTTGAAGATGCTGGAGATTTCACTGTGAAAGAGAGATTGAAGACTAGTGTACATGTTAATCTAGTCTTCTACCTGATTGTTGGATTGATTGGCTTTTTTGGACTTATTCTCCTCATCGTGATGCACAATAATTGGTTTTTATCTCACCTTTGTAAAGTTGATGTGTCAGCTTTTTAGCTATTTGAGCTATTCTTCTCATGTTTATCACTGTATATAAACAGGACCGGAGGTGTTCTGGGTTTTGCCATGGCCTGCTCAAATACTTTTGGACTGGTTACCGGTGCCTTTCTTCTTGGCTTTGGTTTGAGTGAAATTCCCAAAAACATTTGGAGAAATGCAGATTGGACAACCCGTCAGAAAGTTCTTTCACATAAAATTGCTAAAATGGCTGTGAAGCTTGATGATGCTCATCAAGAACTTTCAAACGCTATTGTGGTACCTCATTTTTTTCCTTTTTTCCACTCAAATATGCAAAAAGTTCCCTCTTCTTTGGTGTTTGTTGCCTTCTGTTTTTCCTCCCAAAAGTAGCGTGTACTCTGCTGTAGGCTTTTGATTCGTTATGATCTATTCCTCTATAATTAGACTTGCAGGCTTAATGTGCACCTTTTTTTCCGGGGAACTGTTTGGTTTGTCTTACTTTTTCTGCTTGTTTACTTATGATCAATATAGAAGGTCTTCAGTGTCTAATTATACCTGTACATATACTCTATAATTCAAAACCCATTTGAGGTGAGACCATCATTGACAGTATGCTTGAGTCCAGTGAGCGTTCATATGAGCATTTGAAATCTGGTGCATTTTGTATAAATCTTCTCTTTCATGGAAAATAATGATTGCTTTTTATATCCAGGAAAACCAATTTGTTGTGACTGTAATATCTATGACCACTTGCTTTCAGTGTGCTACACCCTTTTTTTTTTTTTTTTTTTGGAAATAATCATTGATGTGTTCTTTGTTCTTTGAAGGATATAATAGTTTCTGCAGTTTCATGAAGTTATATTGTATTTGATATATCTGATTTTACATATTATTTATTACCTTAAACCCCAGTTAATGGTTTCTTGCATAGGTTGCTCAAGCAACATCCACTCAGATGTCAAAGCGTGATCCTTTGAGGCCGTACATGGATGTTATTGATAATATGTTAGCTCAAATGGTATTAATTGTATTTGTTTACAAGAATATTCCTAGTTACATGAAGGTTCTATTTAAACATGTTGAATATGATCAATTTCCCAGTTCATGCAAGACCCATCGTTTAAACCACAAGGTGGTCGGTTAGGAGAAAATGATATGGACTATGACACTGACGAGAAGTCGATGGCGACATTAAGGCGTCATCTTCGTGGAGCTCGAGAAGAGTATTATCGATACAAAAGGTTAGGTGATTTTTTTTTTCGAATATCTATACTCTCTTCGGGAATCACATTCCTTTGTTAATTCTTGTGCATTTTCTTTCCCCTCTACATTGATGTCTACAATTTACCTTTAACGTGGACATTTCTTCTTCCCCTGCCCCTTTCCCTCCCTTAGCATCTGCCAAAGCATTCAGGATCCTAATAGTCTCTATTTAGGCACCTTCAAATATTCTGTTCATCATTGGGAAAATGGCTTTGACTCCACTTCTTTTGGTTTAGCTCTTTAGTTCTCGTCAGACTGCATCATGACCTTTTTCCATAAATTCTCTTGGTAGGGGGAAGTCTAAGCCTGCCTTTAACCAAGTTTAGGAAACTGTAATTCTGAATAAGGAGTCGGTTTATGTTGGAAGTTTTGAACATCTTCCCATTTCCAGCCCCATATTCAAAGGAGAAGAAAAGCAATGGGTGAAGTATCTTGTTATAGCTATTTCCTTCTGTCCTTGTTGTTCATTCTGCTTTCTACATCTTCATATTTCGTCTTGTGCATGAGATTTCTTCCTCAGCCAACTATATACATGCAATGGTTGGCTATATTATATCTAAATCGTTTCTGCAGTGAGTATATGACCTATGTCGTGGAGGCCCTTGAACTGGAAGACACCATAAGAAACTACGAACGGCGCAGTTCAACTGGATGGTGTGCCTCTAATATGCATCCTTGTTTTTATTCCAGTCTATATGTTGTTTTCTTTTGATTTATCATTGTACATATCGTGTGTTCAGGAAATATGTTTCAAGCTTCAGACCTGCTCGGACAGGAAAATTAGGGTCTTTTATTGATTCTATTGGTAATAATCAGATAATTACTTCTTTAACTGGTTGATTCTAACTTTGCATCTTTTACTTTTTTGCTTTCTTGTGCAATTTTATTAAGTAGCTCAGTCATATATTAGTAATCAATATTTGACACTTTAATCTGAAGTTCTCAAGTACATTGTTCTTTCTGTAGAATTTCTTTGGCGCTGCATACTAAGCAAGCAAATTAAGAAAGCCTTGGCTATCGTACTTGGTATCATCTCAGCTGCTATTCTTTTAGCAGAGGCAACCCTGCTTCCAAAATTTGATTTATCTCTTTTCTCAATCATTATAAATTCTGTTCAGGGACAAGAAGTTCTTGTTCAGGTATTTTTTAGTTTTTATAGTATATTTGAAAATCTGTACCCCATAAATTTGCATCCTATCAATTATTTAAAATAGATAACTTCATTTGTACTCTGCATTTTGCACCCTATTTATAAATGGTTTTGTGTGTGTGTGTGTGTAACATCTGTTTCTTTGCTTTGCGTACATTATGAATGACGTAATTTTGTTTTTCTTCAGGTATTTGCTTTTATTCCTTTGATGTACATGTGCGTCTGCACATATTATTCCTTGTTCAAAATTGGCATGTTGATGTTTTACTCATTAACACCAAGACAAACGAGCTCGGTCAACTTGCTTATGATATGCTCGTAAGTTTTTCCTCATAACTTTATTATAATGGCTGGAAGATCGGCTAACTCTAAACAGTATGCACATCTCATTGTTTTTCCTTTCACCAGGATGGTTGCTCGGTATGCTCCTCCAATCTCATACAACTTTCTGAATCTCATTCGTCTTAATGGAAAGAGAACTATATTTGAAAAGGTAAATCTTTTGATTTCCTTGACCCCCTTTTTTATTTTATTTTATTTTATTTTTATTGCTGTTGTAGAAACAAAGTTAAACTATCACGGTTCTTTTCCATTGGGATATACGATACCTTTTATAAACATATATACATGTATGTATATGTATTATGTTTTTGCGAAGAAATGTAATATTACCAGGAATGATGGATTGGTGTAACAAGTTTTCTTCTTGGTTTTTCAATTGTTTGAGTTAAGACTTATCTATGCATATATATATATATATATATGGTTCCAATCCAATAGGTATTATTTTTTTTATTACCTATCTATAGGTATTTTTTTTTAGCCATTGGATCATTAATCTAACGGCTACCATAATTTAAGTAGTTGTAAATAAATAAATAAATAAATAAAAACTCATTATTTAATGCTCTTTTCTCTCCACCTTTTACTATGAAAATACGTGTGTGATAAATTTTAATTGGGCAAAACAATACCTATGAATAAATTAAAAAAAAAATACCTACTGGATTGGTGCCCTATATATATGTATGTATATATATATTTTTTCTTTTGGAGAGAGAGGGAAGGTAGGCTGTGCTATATGTGACCTTTTGGCATGTCAACATGTCATCTTGTGGCCCATTTGGTAGGCAGGATTGAAATAGACTATTGCTTATGATTGAATTATATTGGACTGGCTTTGATTATGTTAGTGCTACCACTTGTTTGGTTGTTTGTGGGACTAAAAGATAAACTAAAGAAAAAGATTCGGGGCCAACATTACTTGGAGAATGGGTTGTAAGAAGGTATTTGAATAAAATATGGGACCCATACTTATTGGAGAACAAGAAGGATAGATAGAAAAGAAAAGATACGAGACCCATGTTTATTTGGGAATGAGAATGAAGGAGTGTGTCTTATCAAAAAAGAATGGAGGAGTGTGGGATTATTCTACCCATCTTACACATGGGTTAAGTTAATAACTTTTCTGATTCTACCCTTCTTCCTTTTTTCAAGCACAAAACTTGGAGCTGGAGTATTTTAGTATAGTTAGTATAGTCCCAATCCTTATTCCTGGCTCCTGCCCACCAAATGGCCTTCCATGTTTATTAGGCCTTTGTGGTAAATCAGGAGAGTTACAAAATAAAAATGAAGAATTGCAAGTTGATGGTTATGGCTGTAGTTCACCCAGAGAAATCATTTCATCTATCGTATACAGCAGTTATTGGAACCAACTCAAGTGTTTGAACTTTAAGGTTCACACTATGATTTTAGCACAATGGTATCTTCAGGAAAGATGCTTGTTTGATTTTCATAGCTTGGACCATGAACTGTCTATGTATTTGCCAGTTTAAGCTTCTTGCTTGTAATCTTTATGGTTCCAGAATTGTGTACAAACTACTTTAAGCATAGTTAATTTCTCCCCTGGATAAGATATCAATTTATTTTCCTCCCCGGTCGATAATTGACTGAATACTCTTTTATCTTTTAATTTCTGCAGCGAATGGGAAATATTGATCAAGCTGTCCCCTTTTTTGGGAGTGAATTTAACAGAATCTATCCACTTATTATGGTTATATACACACTTTTGGTTGCTAGCAATTTCTTTGACCGCATAATTAATTTTTTTGGGAGCTGGAAGAGATTCAGATTTCAGACTGAGGCAGATGATATGGATGGTTTTGATCCTTCTGGTTTAATTATCCTGCAGAAAGGTATAGATACTTTGATTTATTTATTTCTTTTAATATATGTATGTGTCTGTTCCAGTTAGACTATAAGCCCGTTTGGGATAATTTTTACTTCCTGAAGTAAAAGCTTCAGAAGATCTTCCTGGAAAAGCTAATGGGTCCATGCTTCATTAAAAAGATCTTCTACTTAAAAAAATTTTTTTTGACAATTTATCCAAACACCCTTAAAAGTAACTTTTGGGCTCCAAAAGATCTTTGGAAGCCATGCCAAACAGATCCTATATCATTGCGAAAATAAAAATGATACATCTGAATTACCAATTAAAAAATAATGAAAAAGATACGTATGTAGTCACAAGCGTAGCCTGATTGTAACCACACACTCACCTCCTATTGAATGTTAAATGTTAAAATCCCGCTCACCTTATTTAAAGAAAATGATACATCTGAACTTTTATGCTTGAACTAAAGTCATTATAAATTTTTTCAGAAAGATCTTGGCTTGAACAAGGCAGCAACGTCGGTGAGCATGTTATCCCATTGGCAAGAAATTTCAACAACACGGATATAGAGTCTGGCAGCAATAGCATAGTATGAACTCACGACTATATATTATAATTCAAGAATCAAGATTAATCGGTGTTGTATCATGTCTCGTTTATCCTAATCTTTATTTCATGGATATCTGGCATACTTTTACAACCGTGATAAGTAATTTTTGATGTTTTTAACTTTTATATCTTATTTTCATTTTATCTTCACGAAGAAATGGTTTCATTTCTAACTTGAAAGTGAAATGTTTCAGGAAAGTACTTCTGTTGAAATGAAAGCAACGACCAGTCTAAGGAATGATGGTTTGAAAGGAAGCCCTTCAAAACCTTTGAAAGAAGACACCCGTAAATATGCCTCCAACAGAGAAGCCATGAGCAACAAGTACTCTGCCATGAGAGAACAAAGCAAACAAGCATCAACCACAACAAAGAAGCCAGTGGAGCAGAGCATTGCTTCCACCAAGGTCTCCCTGCTTGATGCAGGCGAACCTCATCCTAGTAACCAAATCGGAGGATCTTCTTCTGGTCTGGCCTCAAAGTGGGAATCAATGAAAACTGGTTTTCAAAGTTTCAAGGCGAACTTAGGGGCCAAAAAGTTTCTTCCCTTACGTCAAATTCAGGAAACTAATCTCCTCTCCCGTGTTTCCTCTTCTGAGTCGCTTGACGAAATATTTCAGAGACTAAAACGGCCTTCAGCAGCAGATCATGGGAGTTACAGTGATGAGGACGACGAAGCTGGGATGGAAATCAAGAAGTCTGGCTCTTCTAGATGATATTCAACATCTGTTGAAGGAGTCAAATATGTCACAGTTACATGTCGGAATTGGAGCTCTTAAAATGTACAGGTTAGTGATACGCGTTGTTGCAGACCCTCGGGCTCTGGATATTGTAGCGTGGGAGGATGATATCCCATTCCGAAACCACTCCAGGTTTGCCAGCAACTAATTAGAAAGCTCATAAAATATTTGACAGTGAAAAATAGAAATATTCTGATGTGTAATATAGGGAGAAAAAGAAAATGAACTATTCAGTTGGAAAGTTTTGTAATTGAATTATAGAGAATATTTTGGTGATTTGTTTCTCTTCCCCGGCTGGGAAACTTAAGAGCTTGTAAACGTTTGACCACAATGCATTTATTTGTATTCTCACTGAAGTGACTGGATTTTGAAATACACGAAATTTATGTTATTTCCTTTTTCGGATTTGTAGTTAAAGTTATAAGTGACTGAATTTTCTAAAAGAAGTACATCCATAGGAAAAAAACAACTGAAGTTCTAGTCCTCGGAGTTGGAGCAAACAAACTGAAGTTCTTTTTAAAGAAACAGTTGTAATTTGCCAATTTGTGACACTTCAACAACTTACTTTAGGAGGCATCTTAATGGGTCTGCCATACCAATGACCTCTGAAAAACAACATGATATATCTATGAAGATTTGTTACACCTAATTTTTCAAGATTCGCAAAAGAGCTATTTGTTTTATTTGATTAGACCATAGCCAAATTTTTTATGGTTATAATTATTATTTTTTTGTTTTTGCTTGAAAAGGACGAATAGATGATTTATAAACCCGTATAGATTAGTACATATTAATTGTTGTACTAGATAATCCTCCAATATCTCGCACGGATTAATGACCTTTTTTCATTTTGTTAATCGAGTTTTTCCTAGAAGTCCCCATTTGTTTTATGTCTTTTGACGCTTTCTCTGCCATATCAATGAAAGTGACTTGGGCTTCCTTTTCTGACTTATGCTTCGGCAAATATTAATCAACTTGACCTTTAATTTGTCAACTTCTCCATTAATGTTTTAACCTATGGTACGTCTGCGACTTCGGAAATTTTTCTGAAGGATTAGATTCTTATCGAAATGGAATAAATTCTAAAATGGACTATTTGTAAGTTATGATATATAAATTTGTAATTGTCATCATCTTCATTTTGTAAATTATAAGAAATGAAAATGAAGTATGGACAAAAAAAGTTGGGTACACTTAACACTCACGACAACATTTTTCTGAAAATGAATGAGAAAAAGGGGTGTCTCAGAAAGGGTTTTCCAAGTTCACCGAAGATTCAAAGATGGCGAAAATATTCAACTGAGGCTTTTATATGTTTAGGTGAAAAAATGATATTAAAGTGTTAATTTATGAAAAATTAAAGCTTAATGTTAACGCTGAAGAATTAGCTAAGAAACCATCTAAATTTCAAACCAGAGGAACAAGAGATTATAATTATTTATTTATTTCCAATGTCAAATCACAATTAACAAAAAAATTCATTCCTAAAATAAATACCAAAAGATTTTGTCAAGATAGAGTATGAGTATCCATTCCTATCTCGCTCCAGGATTTATAGCATTTAAATCGGCTAACAGTATATTACATTATTTTTTTTATTTTTTATTTTTTATAATACCAACAAAAAATTCTTACGTGCCCAATGGACACACGACTCTTTCCAAGTCAACTGTGTACCTAATTTCCTACCAATTACGTTAAACTGTTGCTGGAATTCAACCACTTAGACCCATGAATCCTAAAACATATAGCATAGTGCACTGCATACTACCCGTTTATTTATTTATTATCGTTATTATTTATTTTTGAGACGTGGTCCTTTTCTAAGCAAATAATGAAGAAAAACGAAAACCTTAAGCTTGCTTCAATCGCTAAACACTCTTTTGCTTGATCACCCTCTCAAAATTACTGATTCCAATATATATATATATATATATAAACGCAAAATTCGCAAACCAAAAAGGTCCAAAATAACATCAAATCTTTCATTGCAAATCCCTTTTTCTGGTTCACCAAAATATACAAGATAATTAATTACATAGAAGAAGCCCTTTATTAAGGCCCAAAAAAGAAAAAGAAACTAAAATTTTTAGACCCTAAAACTTCCTCTAAAATTCTTATTAACCTCCTTATTCCTCCTCCCTGTATTCCCAAGCAATTTGGACCAAAACCCACCTTTCTTTTTTCCACTTTTACCCTCCCCCAAACCACGTTGACCACCACCCTGACCAATAAAATTACCATCAAGACCAATCCTCCTAGGAACCACCGCAATCGACCTACTCTTCTTCAACCCACCACCACCACCAGCACCACCGCCGCCGACACTGAAAAACAAAGCTATCGAACCCATCATCTCGGAAGCATTACGGTGGTGCCGTCGACCACGCGCCGGTGACGCGCCGCCGGAAGACGAGTCATAAGAGTAAGCGGTAGAAGAAGAAGAGAAAAATGAATAGCCAGCGCCGCCGCCAACGACACCAAACGTCGTCGTTCTCCTATTGGACGAATCCGAAAGCTGAGAGAGTCTCTCTCTCAAACAAGCCGAACAAACTCCGGGCGACCGGGTCGTGGTCGGGTGCTTCATGCATCCTCGTCCGGATTCGGACCATCCCATAATTTTGATATTTGTTGGTGTTGTACTAAGATTGTGTGTTGTTTCTTTTTTGGGTGGCTTTTTTTTTCTCTATGAGAAATTTCTTGGCTATAGTTTTGGTTAGTGGGTGTAAGAATAAGAATAAGAATAAGAGTTTTGGTTTTGTTCGTGTATATATTTATAGGGGTTGGGTATATGGTATGTATGGAGAGTGCCACCACCGAACGTGGTTCCACGAAGGTTCTTTAATTCGTAGTGACGAGTCACCCCCGACGTTACCGACATTAGTCGGTTTTATTTGGTCACAGTCGGTATTTTATTTTTTCTTTTTACTTTTTTGAGAATCCACCCTATTTATGAGATTTAGTTTTACTAGTACTAGTACGTATACATGGTTATTTTAAAGTTAAATATGATAATTGAAAAAGAAAATTGCTAAATATTTAATATTTTGACAGTTTTTAAGGATTCGGTGTGGCTTTTTAAATGGTAAGTAATAAGTATAGAAGGAAAAGTGGCAATTAATAAATAGAGAGGAAAAAAAACAAGTCATATTAGTTTTTGTTTTTTTTTTTTTGTGCTTGAAAAGTCATATATTAGTCGTGACATAAATTTATTCTATAATAAATGCTAACAATTATGCGGTAGAAAAGAAAATCAAGATGTGTGTTGTGTACAGCTACATATATTTTAAAGTAATTTTACACTTTTAGATACATGTCTTTTATAATGTGACATCAATTTAATTTGTTAATATATTTGTAAACTTAGAAATAAAAACTAATGTATGTATTTTCCTTTTCTCGCTCATTAACTCAACTAAAACCGTTGTTCAATTCCACTTATAATCCGAAAAATAATTATTAAAATATTTAGAATTTTACTAAAAATGTTCCTAGCACATTAACCTCTTTGATTTAGAGTAATTAGCAAGTAAATTGTTCAATATTCTCTCTTATATTCTTGCTAAAATTTAATATTAGATCTCATATCTACAGATTTATACCCAATTGAGATAGTCATTTTTAAGTTACATTTTCAACAGTCTTTTGGTTTGGCCAAATTAGTCAAAGTAATATATATATATATATATATCGTGTTATTATTTTCAGCAACAAAATAGAAAATAAAATACAAATTATTGCGAACAAAGTACATATTCATTGTTTGTTGTATTAGATTAATTATAATCTGATTATGAATCGTATGATAGCTACTTTACATTTGATAATTAAGATTTATAATTAGTACGATATAATGAATCATGAGTTCCAAAAAGCAGAAGCTTATAAACCTAATATTGACCCTTCAACTAATTGGTGTTGGTCACGTTAGAGTCTTTCTTAATCTGAAAGCCAAAATTATGTGTTCACAAACACATTTATATGTAAAATGTGGACACATTTATATTATATACACATGAATAGCTTATATAAACAATTTCAAAAAAAAAAAAAAAGGCTTATATAAACAATAAATCCTATTAATTAATTTCAAGATTAATTTCAAGTGTGAACAATTTCTGATCTCAGCCCCACTGTGACGAAAACTCTGTGACAGCCTTCAAATCGCGAATTTCACGCGCACGCTGAAAGCGAGGTCGGTTTGAGGAGAGAGGTTGAAAAGTCAACAGGCTTGACGGTTGTGATTTCAATCAACTAAATGATCGGGGAGATTGATTAAGAGGGGAAGTACTAGTCAGACAGTAGTAGTGGGTACGTGGCCCATTCGTGGGGATGATCGTGCGAGTCTTTTATGGGTGCACGTGAAAAGAATGTAGACACGGTCTCGAGCCACGTAGGACAAAAAAAAGAAAGAAAGAGAGAGAGGGGGGTCTCGGTCTCGGCCTGTGCGCACGTGGGTCTGCGCAAAACTGCCAGATCGGATTTCGTGCGGCGCGTGGGGCCCACAACCGGATGGAGGAGGAGTGCGATTTCGGGGTATTTGTGCGCACGTGGGGGTTGTCGCCAACACTGACGACCGGGATTGGCGGGATCGATGACCCGGAGCTGCTCCCCGATCCTTGTCAATTTTCACCCAATTTTTCTGATTTTTCTTTTTTTTTTTGCTAAAATTTTCAAACGATGGATTTTTGTTTTATTATTTTTCATTTATTATTATTATTATTATTATTTTTTTTTTTTTCAGTCGGTTTGGCTTTAATTGGCCAATGCTTTTCTTTCACGTTAATACTAGACAATACTGTGATGTAACATTTTGAACAATTTATTTTCTACTTTATATTTTGAGGGAACCGTAGTATTACCAATTTACTGTTAACGCAATTGTCACATTGATTTCGATCTTCTTCAAATTAATAAATTATGCATTGAAAACGAGAACAAATTAAAAAAGTGACAAAGGTCAAGAGTAGTTCTTCAGCATCATAAATAATTGCTTTATTCAACCATAGTATGCATGTACAGCATAACCTTCGTGTTTACATTTTACAGCTTAAAACTTTTTATATAACACAGATTATTATGTAGCAAAATTTGATTGAATTGGAAACTGAAGAAAAATTTTCCAATGTACACCACAACTGTAAAGAAATAACTGGTACGGCACAAACTAGCAATTGAGTTTGCTTTGTTGAAAAAGGAGGAAAAAAAAAAAAACAATTGAGTGTGCATTGTCTTCTAAGAGTACTTTACTCGGACATATAATTGTTCTTTGCTTATTGCTCCTTTTTTAACTAATGATTAGAATCAATAGAATTATTACTTAGTTTTCTCTTAGAGGAAAGAATAAATTACACTATTGGTCTTCAAATGTTGTAATGCTCTAGTGTATTGATCCCCGAACTGAGAACTGGACTCTAGATAAAAATACGTCGAAAGATGAGTAACGTTTCTCTCCCTTTAATTTTCTTGAACAAGTGATGGCACTTGGACAAATAGTATTTCAAGAATCAAGAATTTAAATGCCAGAAAAAAAAAGGGACTAATAGGCAAGATTTGTGTTGTATATATATAATTTTTTTTTTGGCTCAACTTGCATATTACTAAATGAGCGTAATTGGAAAAAAAAAAAAAAAAGTTGCATATATCTGTATAGACAGTATTATGAATTTATGATGACCCCCAATTTTATTGCAGACCAACCATGGAATATGGATGGGTAATGGGTTAATAACCAAAAAAAAAAAAAAAACAAAAAAACAAAACAACCGTGGATTGGTGCATCCATTTGAGAGAATTGAATAAAATCCCAAATTCCGAATCCCAGTGGGGAAGTTAAAGGGACATAACTTTGTTACAATCCCAACCTTCTGACTGCCCAATGCAACGATGAATGTACAATAACAAGGTACAGGCACCCCTATTATAAGAGCTCGTGTCTATAAAATCCCTCCCATTACTTGGACCTTCTTCATCACCAAGAATTAGGCGAAAGTCCGAAACAAAATGTTTTCAGAACCCAAAATCTAGTTAGTCCTCATGCCATGGCCCCAAATTTGTGTTTAGCCAACACCTGACACCATTACCTATGTTGTATGAAATATTTAGAGAGTCCTTCTTAGACAGTCACTAACGTGGCAAATTCAACGCCCAAAAGGAGAACAATATCAAATAAACAGTCACACTAACATGAATCTGATCCTCTCACAATTTCATAATTTGACTCGACATTTCTGAAGGTTTCTCCTGACTTTGCTTTTATGTTTATATCAAGTAACAAAACTTTGATTTAAAACCGCTGATACATTGGCTCTACTTTGCTGCATCACCTGCCTCAGCAGTTTTAATATCTCTTGGGCACTGTGAGAAGTATGGCTTTAGCTGCAATGAAAAGGGAGATTACATGAGTTCTTGGTAGGAAAGGAAAAGAAATGTGAAGTAATTCTAGTTGTATAGATGTAAATTCCCATTTCAACCATTTCAGCTATTTCGTAGATGTATGAGAGCAATACTAGCTGTATAGAATACGTAACCCAACACACGCGCACACACAATTCATAGCCACCAAAGCATAAGTTTGGAAGTATATGAGTAATACTAGCTGTATAGGATGTGTAACCCCAGCACACACAAGCACACGGCATAGCCACCAAAGCATAAGTTGGTAAGTTTACACTGGACTGGAGTAAGTCGATGTTATTCGTCTCTTGTGTGCCTCCGTCTCTCATTAGTCACTACTAAACAAGCATGCAAAAACTGTCTAAATAGAGAATGAAAAACTGAGTAGAAAAATCAATACGACTCGTTCTTTTCTTGTTTGTCAAAGGCGGAGGTTTATATGATTTATTTGAAGTTATAATGATCTTGTCCTGGCTACTATTACTTTTCTCTCGTGTGTACAGATCAAGCAATAGAATGAACCACCATAACTCCTGTGCAAAGAAAAAAGATGGCACCTTGAAGTCAGTCAGATCAGGGACAACATAATTTGGTAGCTTTTCATTCACCAGAACATATCCACCTGCAGCAACAGTCCTACGTTATAGCAAGTCATATTACATATACTGAGACTGCATCATGCAAGACACGTACATATATTAAGACTGCATCGTGCTGAAAATTCATTAAATTTACTCTTTACAATCGCAAAAATCTCTAAAACCTGCTTAGCAGACCCAAGTTCGATATTGGAGTCCGAAAATCTTTGGAACTCATGGTTATTCAAATGTGTAGGTGGTCACAGTTTCAAGTTCAGAAAGTGGATCTAAACGATGAAACATATCTGTAACTCGCATCAACTGCCAACCTTTAAGGTATGCTAAAAATAGCTCTCAACTCAAGATGCTATGAGATAGAATTCAAAGGAATAGTCACTATATCTGATTCTGCAGGAAAAATCACTGCCCTTTATGGTATCACTTGAATAAGGTATGCTAAAAAATGCCAAAGAAACAATTTTAAGAACGTATTCTTTCGGGAAGAAAGAAGGGTCAAGAGAAGAACAGCCAGGGATTACCATTTTCTTTTCGACAAGATTTTCATTTTTTATTTCTTATTTTGTTTCATTCGATTTGTTCTTTATTTTCTGTAGTTCCTGTTGGTGCATTCTTTTACCAACTGTCTACGTATTCCTGCTACTTCAGTCGATTTCGTTCTCGATTCTGGATAGAGAGGCAGGGGTGACCACCTGCAAAGACTCTTCGATATTTAAGTCAGATATTTTTCTCAAAGGCTAAGAGAAATGATAAAGATACAATTCCAATCTATTCTAAAAAATATGCCACACACACATATATATATATATATATATATATA
>JXTC01000079.1:326077-376308 GCA_002914845.1 Trema orientale | reverse complement strand
ATAAACACAATTTTTATAATTAATTTCACGAAATTCCATATTTATTCAAAATATGTGAAAATCAAAATTAAATCGATTTTAAAGATCAAGTAATCGAATCCCTACCTCAATCGAGTATCCAAATAGTGCTACGGGGATATGGAGAAAGTTTGGCGTCATTTGGGTGTCGTTTGGAGGGTCGGGCGTCTTTTTCGAGCCTTTTGATCAATAGGTTTGAAAACTCGATTTTCAATCGGAGCTTCAGATCATGAAACGGACTTTACCACTGAATTCAAAGCACCCAAAAATGCTAGGTTAGACATATAATTTGTCTAATTTGGATGCGGGTCCCACGACATGCAAATCGAGACGATCTGAACTCTTCGATTTAGCTTTTTGGGCCCGAAACCAAATATATGCAATATATATATATATTAAAATTTTCGTTTTCACGAGTAGATCACAAATATGAGGTTTATTTCACGATCTAACGTTTGGATTGTAAAATTTAAATATAAATATAAAATTGCTCAAAATTTAACAAAAATGATAAAATCCAATCTGGGCAATGTTGAGTTAAGATGTATATACCAGATGAAAGATCGCGACGAGACAAATTGATAGGGACCAATTTCACGGCGAAACGTCACCGGAATCGTTGCCGGCGAGCTTCGGAAGCCGTGATGGTTTTTCGGCTTTTTCCGGCGAACGGTGGACTTTCAAGCGGCAGGGGTGGCGGCCTGGCTCCGTCCGGTCTCCAGCTATCGGCGGCGGTAGGTGGCTCGGCTCCATTCGACCGGGAAGGCTCTCGTCGGAGCATCGCCAGAAAATCGGCGTTTTTGGCTGGTAAGTCGTTGGAGGGAGAGAGAGAAGGTGAGCAGAAGGAAAGAGGAGAAGCACGTGTCCTGGTATAAATGGACACATGGTTTTGTTAATAAGCCCCTGGTTTGAAAATTTTGTCAGATAAGTCCTTCTGTTTTGCAAATTAGTCCCTAATTCAAAAATTTTCACAGTATAACCCGGAATTCAAATTTTTAAATATATTTTCTTTTATTTTTCAGATACTCAAATGACCAAATTACCCTTTTTAAAATTAAGGAGTTTTACATGAATAGATAAAATACAAATTTGTCCTCTATAAACATTGGAAAACTCAAACAAACAAATAAAAACCTAAAAAATTGTGAAAAAAAATAGCATAAACCTATATAGTTTATATCATGTTTGGCTATTAAAATATGCATTATTTATCTTCTTTGATAAGTTTTTAAGGTTTATATTTGTTTAGTTTAGTTTTAAGTATTTATAGAGGATAAATTTGAATTTCTATTCACTAATTTGACCACTTGTGTTGACAAGGGTCATTTAAAAAGGAAAAAGAAAATCAAATATAGAGATTGTAGTTTTCTTTCTTTTTTTTTAAAAAAAAAAGGGAGGGAGGGGGGTTTTAACAAAACGAAAAGGCGAAAACTAGGATCAATATAATGCTAAAAATAATAATAATTCTTCATAGAAGAAAAATATGATATTTCAAAGTTTTGGGATCAAATTAAGAAAAAAAAATATAATTTGATGATTATATCTAAGAATTTAAAATTAAGTAATCAAAATGAGATTTAGATTATTGCTTAAGATCAAACCCCAATTTTGGCTACGAAAATATATGTTTTCAGTAAATTTATCTCCCAATTCTCTTTCTCTTTTCCGGGCTAATTAGGCTACTTAAGGGTATATAAACCTAGATAATAGTGTTTTGGATAAAATGACTTTTTTAGTACTATTTTGTAGAATGACTTTTCTAAGATCACTTTTATTGGCCTAGCTCAAAATTGACCACCTTTATTGCTCTAGCAGTAGCTCATCAAGTGACCAAAAAATCCTTCAAAATTGACCAACTTTATTGTTATAGCTTATGAAGTGACCAAAAAACCCATCAGCCAATAAGAGAGAGAGAGAGAGAGAGAGAGAGAGAGGGAGAAAGAGAGAGAGAGAGAGATAGGTCAATATGGGTCGGCCCACATTTTGAAAAAAAGGCATAGTAGTAGCAGCCCGTCCCAACCCACATTAATGCGGGTTTAGGCTGGCTCGGTACATATAGTAGGGGATGGGTTGGGTTTCAGCAATAGACCCATTACCCCGGCCACGTTAAGCCCGTATTTAGCCATTATATATATAATTTTAAATATATCTCTTAATTAAAATTTTTAAAAAAATCCTAATTAAATAGTGTCATTTATATGCTTTTAATTTATTCAAATTTTTTAAAAAATATGAATAAGTTTTTTTTTTCTTTTTTAATCTAACAAAAAACAAAGAGATAATATAATTTCTATTAAATATTAATGCTCAATAAAATTAAAAAATATAAAAGCATAGAATAATAACGAAATTAGGCCCATATTTTGGGCCGTACAAGTCCATATTCGACCGGCATAGACACGACTCACTTAGACATAGTATAAAATATGAGTTGGGCCTGTGAACCATGCTGGGCTCCTTGATTTGAATAGTAACTAGCTCCATACCACAAACAGATTTTTAATGAGTAAATACACGTAGTACGTTTACTAATCCATAATGAAAAACACAACAACATAAACTTTTTTTTATAAGGTTTGAGAAAGACTAGAATAAGGAATCTAAGGACTATGTTTCCCCTTTCTCACCCATTAAAAAAAAAAGAACATGTTTCTTAATTGCATAACAAAACACATGAATAGATAGAAAAAAGAAACAATTCCTTCGTTTCATTTCATTTCAAATCTTTTTCGATTGCAGATTATTATGGCCTAGAGAGAGTTAAAAATATTGCCCTTACAGATTAGTAAAAGTGCAAGTTATTGAACCTTTGCGGGTATGAAATCCGATTGGCTTGCAGTTCTTTCCCTTGTAGTAAACCCTTGGTTCAAGCTTTGAAGACAGAATGTTAAGGAAAGATGTCCTTTTTCTCCTCATTGCCCTTCCTATACCTGATATCAATCCCAATGCCATTTTCTTCCCTAAACTGCATAAAAGTAGAATAAAATATTACAATAACTTTGAAAAAAAAATGTTAGCCATACAATCAGACTCTTATTTTTCTCTATATTTCGCTTAATTCAAATAATTTGTGGAAAGAAGTTTGTTTTTTTTAATGGGAAAGAAAAATGAAAAAGAAGAAGAAGGATTGTTATAAATTTATTGAACTACTTAAGATTCTGTGGCGCGTCCGAATTCGATACGCAGTCGAGGAGCTGTAGCCGACATTGAAAAACCAGTACTTCTCTTCTATTGGGTCGTCGTTTTGGTAAAAATATATTATTATTATTATATTTTTTTTGGGTTAGTTTCCTAAAAAATAGTCTCTTAATTATTATTTAGTTTCACTCTACACCTTCAATCTTAATTATTATTTTATAATCCAAATTGATTCCATGATTTTCGAGTTTAAATGGTCCCTTTAGAAAAAGTCCCTTGCTTTTTTTTTGTTAAATAAAAAGAAAAAAGAAAAAAGAAAAAGGGAATTAGGTGATGCCTATCTCGCTCCTAGAACCCTTCGACTTTTCAATCAATCTCGAGTTCTATCGAGGAATAATACGGGTCTGACCTATTCTCTCTAGTCTGACCTATTCTCTCTCGGCTTTCGGCCTAGTGTCACCCCACTCACTTGCTAGCACACTTTAATGCATCAATAACCAATTAGCTGGAGCAGGGAGCCAAAGTGCAGCTATGGGAATTTGGACCATTGAGTGGAAGGAAGGAAAAAAATCTACGAAAGGTATATCTATTGTTACACCACAACTTCAATGGTCAAATTTCCTTTGCTTAACACAAGAAGCTAAACATGAATAGATAAAATACAAATTTATCTTCTATAAACATTGAAAAACTCAAATAAACAAATAAAAACCTAAAAAATTGTGGAAAAGAGTAGCACAAACCTATATAGTTTGTATCATGTTTGGCTATTAAAATATGCATTATTTATCTTCTTTGATAAGTTTTTAAGGTTTATATTTGTTTAGTTTAGTTTTTAGTATTTATGGAGGACAAATTTGAATTTATATTCACTAATTTGAGAACTTGTGTTGACAAGGGTCATTTAAAAAGAAAAAAAAATCAAATATAGGGAATTGTTGTTTTCTTTTCTTTTCTTTTCTTTTTTTAAGGAGGGAGGTTTTGAACAAAACGAAAAGGCGAAAACTATGGTTAATTATATGTTTTTTTTTTTTTGGGGTTTTTGGTTTCTAGTGTCTATTTGAATACTCTTTTCTCAAAGTTAGGATCAATATAATACTAAAAATAATAATAATTCTTCACAGGAGCAAAATGTGATATTTCAAAGTTTTGGGATCAAATTAAGAAATTTTTCTTTTGATGATTATATCTGAGAATTTAAAATTAATTAATCAAAATATGATTTAGATTATTGCTCAAGATCAAACCCGTATTTTGGACATGATAATATATGTTTTCAATTTATTTATCTCATAATTCTCTTTCTCCTTTTCGGGCTAACTAGGCTACTTAAGGGTATATAGACCTTGATAATAGTGTTTTGATAAAATGAAATTTTTAGTACTATTTTATAGAATGACTTTTCTAAGATCACTTTTATTGCTTTAGCTCAAAATTGACCACCTTTATTGCTCTAGCAGTAGCTCATCAAGTGACCAAAAAATCCTTTAGAATTGACCAGCTTTTTGCTATAGCTTATGAAGTGACCAAAAAACCCATCAGTCAACAAGAGAGAGAGAGAGATGTTAGGAATCGTTAGCCCAAGATTGATTACCAAAGGAGGGGGGTGAATTGGGTTTTAAAACTTTTGCGAAAACTTTTCAACTATATAAAACCATAAGCCACTATTTTGAAACTTTTAAGCTAAATCAACATTAATAGCAAATATATAGCAATAATAGCAAGTATGTTAAGCACACTAAATATCAAACACTCCAATAAATAGCTTGTAATAAAGTAAAGAGTGTAGAGATAGAGAAAGTGCAAGCTCGATTTTGCCTACGAGGTTCGACAAACACGACGGTTTGCCTACGTCCCGGGCATTCGGCAACTTGCTTTGAGCTTCCACTATTCGGATCAAGATTGTGGGCTTGACCGACTCTTTTACAAACGGAGTGAATTCTTCTTAGGTACACCATAGCCTTTATAATAGTCTTGACTCTGGCTCTATCATGCCTAACTTGGATTGTTTTGATTCTGGTGCCAATCCTCACTTACACGGATTGTTTAGATAATGGTGCCAATCTCACTAACTCACGGGTTGTTTAGACTCCGGTGACAACCTCACCTACACTCGGGTTGTTTAGATTCCAGTGACAACCCACCTAAAATGGATTGTTTTGACTCTAGTGGCAACCTCACCTATGCACGAATTATTTTGACTCTGGTGGCAACCTCACCTATACACGTTGGTTGTTTATGACTTCGGTGCCAACCACACCTCACACTCAATAGTTTTGTCAAGATAAGAGTGAACACACTCATAAACTCTCCTCACAAAATAAAAAATACAATTTTGGATTAGGAGATTTGAGAACAATGCACAATAGATACTCTAAGATTGGCTTAATATGATTTGAAAGTTAATTCAATGTAAGAATAGGCTTTTGTACTTTGACTGTAGTTGGATAATAATTTTAGTTCATGCAAAATCTTTTTCAAGTCTTAAAATAGCTTCTACTTATAAGCTTGATTGAAAACTAGCCGTTTCTAACCATCAGACAGACAATTTATCATTTTTCGGACCGAAAATGCACTTTCGGTCGACCTAAAAATACTAGCCGTTGAAAGTGCAGTTGTAACGGTCGGATCTAAAAAATCGTTAAAAAATAACAAATAAAAAACAGAGGAATCAGTAGACCGGTGGAATTTTCGGTAGACCGAAAACCCTGCTTATTTTGGCAGTTTCAGCATTTGGCTATTTTTCAGATTTAGAAAGCTTTTGACGTTTTTCAAAAATTGACTTTTAAACTTGTTTTAAACACTTTAAAAGCATTAGAAATCAATTTGAAAAGAGTATTTTGACTATAGCAAACTTATTTTAGATTCATAAAGATATTTAACAATAATTTAGAAAGTATTCATACCGAAACATATTCTAGTTTGCAAATAGAAAATCTCTTTTTAGCCTATATCAAATAATCATGATTTTAAATATATTTGTAACTTATTTAAACTTAAGAAATCATGTTTTAAAAAATATTTTGCTCATTCAAAATTATTATTTTCTATTTTCAAACTTCTATATAAAATAACTATTTTAAGCTTAAGATAGTTTAAAAACTCTTTTGAAAAGTATGAGCCAATGCAAAGAGAATTCATGTGCAATGAACTAAATCAAATACAAGATTAAATATGAATATACCCTATCTAAGCAAGGTCTTGACATTCGGCTAAAGGAAACCAAACTGGTTTCCAAGAAACCTTTGTACTTTCCTATGATTTACTTACGTACAGGACTTTCGGCTAAGGGAAACTAAACTAGTTTCCAGGAAACTTTTATGGTTTTCTGTAATTTACTTATTTACAGTACATTCTACTAATAGGAAACCAAATTAAATTAAATTAAAATCCAAGAAACCTTTGTGATTTCCTGTAAAAAAAAAAAAAAAAAAAAAAGATACTTATTTACTAAAATGCCACCGTGTTTTCTAGCTTCTAGAGTATTTTGAAAAATACCATAAAAAAGTCGTACGGATTTTTATTATTTTTGAAAGGTCGTAAATTTAGAAATATTTTTTAAAAAATAGGTATAAATGTCCAAAACCCTATAAAATGTGAGTTAGGCATGTGGGCCATACTGGGCTTCTTGATTTGAATAAAAGTCGAGCCTAAGCTTGGTACAAAACCTGTATGAGCTTTTCAAATGTAGGCCCGCCCGACCTAGCCCAGTCCAACTTACTTTACATCTCTAAGCAAAATCTAATTTAGTATATAAAAAAGAGAAATTTAGGTGGATGACTAATATTTTAAATTTGATTAAGTAGATATCTATTTTTTAAATTTTATAGCTAAATGTCTAGGTATATATATTTTACACTTGGTAGATATGTTTATCTACCAATTTCAGTTACTGTACTGAAATATACTGAGTATATAATTTTTTGTACTTAGTATATAAAATTTTATACTTGGTATATAAACATATATATATATCGAACATTTTACTATAATTCACCTCTTGTTATAACACACTCAAGAATGAAGAAGTGTTCAATAAATATTGACTTGTACGAAATAGCGACTCATTTCTCTGATTAGGAGTCTAAGCTTGTCTAAGAATACCATGTTGGTAATTTCGACTTTATTATAGGTCACCATTTATGTGACCATGTCGTTCATAGATTTATGACCAGAGTACACTATTTTATATCCACATTAGGTCACTAATTGGTGACTATTTCGAATTGTCAATTTTTAGGGAGATAGAAAACAATGCAATTTCGACCACAATAATTTTCAGATAGCACTATTTGATCTATTAATAATATTACCCCTTTAATTGCGACAACAAATGAACCTTTTGAGGAAAAAAGAAAGAAAAAGAAAGAAATACCTCAAATTATTTTTAAAAAATGGTGAAAAATATAAATGAAATAAATGTTATGACTTTGCTAGAGAATTATTTGAGAAAACGTAAGCCTATAAGACAAAAGGTTTCCTAAATGAAAGTTGAGAATGATAAACTTAAAAAATCATATAGGAATTATATTTTTAAGAAGGATATTGGGGGGAAGGGAGAGAGAGAGAAAGCAACATCATCTTTATTATAATTTACGAAACGACTTATGGACAATTAAAAGTTTCTTTTCTTCTCCTATTGGAAAGGGGAAATTGAGGGCTAAATACCACTTTTTTAGAAATATTAATCAAAGTTAGTAGATATTACTTTCAACAACTAAACTTCTCCTTTAGAATTGATTTAGGTAGGGACAAATCATAAACAAAACAAGTCTTCTGAAAAGGAAAAGAAAAAAAAAATTATTTGTAACAAATGACCGTTTTTCACACTTCATTTTAACAAATGCCTATGTTTTCATTTATATAACACATTAGTATATCAGTTTAATATTAATTTATTATTGGGCTTTTTACAAAATTCTGGACCCAAGTAACAAAAATTGAAAAATCCCAAGTAGGCTAATTTTTTTGAAAAATCTCGGATTAATTTAAAAAATATCACTTTTTAAAAATTTTATTAGAAAAATAATATTTTCAAAAACTATTTAGAAAAATACTATTTTTTTCAAAATTTATATTTTTCAATGATACTCAAAGGTAATTAGTTAAGTTACTTAAGGTAACCAATCTAGTTACTTAAAGTAACTGATCAAGTTACCTAGTTAACTCGACCAACTACTTTAAGTATTTTATCAATTAATAAAAAATAATATTTTTCTAAATACTTTTGAAAGTGGTATTTTTATAATTTAATCTGGAATTTTTCAAAACAATTTCAAATTCTAGGATTTTTCAATTTTTTTTTTTAAAAATTACCATAAAAAATCAAATATCCTCTTTATTATTAGCTCTTATTCTAATATAGTAAAACTTGCATACATATATCTCGAATTGCTAATAAACTTTGTCATTTTGCTACAAAACTTTTTTTATATTAGAAAAATGTCTGTTCATATTTTACATCAGTAAATCACATGTCAGTACTAAATTAGTTTAACAGTAATGTATATAAGTTCTAATACTGAGCATACTTAATATAATAATACTGATAAACGAATTATGGAATTGATAAACTGGGCTATTTTACTCTAAAAAGAAAAACTGAAACGTCTGTTAAAATGGTGTGAAAAAAAGCTATTCACTAAGAGAAAAAAGAAAAGAGTATAAATTATAAAGAGAAAAATAGTTGTTATAAGTAATTAGTTGGGAATAGTATGTATAAGGTCTAATTATTTTGAAAAGTTGAAGCAATTTCAATATCATAAAATGTAGGGTTTTTTCACGGATTGCAGTTCTTTGAAAAAAAAAAGAAGTACGAGCTTATTAGCTTTTTTTATTATAAAGAAAATAAAATTTACCATCGTTTAAAACTGTTACTTAGCCTAAAAACCGAAATGCATAAGGTTATGTAGCAATCTTCATAAAGATTTGAAATTTGTAGCTTTGTGTTCACTAAGGAAATCTGTGGGAAAAGGACATGGATAGAGTAATTTGGCCTAAATGACTTCTTTAAAATGACATTTTTTAGGAGTATGAAAAACTTTTTAAGAATTTGACATAGATAATAGTATTTTCGACTAAAATAACTTTTTTAATAGTGGCACAATGTTATGTGACATGGATCACTCTATTTGTGATCATAAAATTTTTACTTTTTTAAGGATATATCAATAGTCACAGATTATGTGATCTCCGTCATAAAACACTGTAATACTACTAAAAAAATTATTTTTCAAGATACTCATAGAAAAATAATTTATTCGAAAATACTCATAGTCAAATCAATTTCCCAATCTTTTTGACTTGTGGTCAAAAGTTTGTTGACTGTAAAAGAACTCCTAAATAATGGTAAAAGAAACTATTGAATGAGTCAAAATGTTTATGGCAATCCTAAAATGTCATTTAAAAGAAATCATAGAAAAAGTCATTTTGGCACAAATTAGTTCTACCCATGTCTTTTCCCAAATCTATCATTGGTTTAGGCTTCTAATAGATGCAATTAACCTATTGTTCAAATCATTCAAATCACAGTGTCTTGTGATGATGGTTACACTATCTATGGTTATAAAATTATGATTTTTTTTAAGATCAAGCTATACTCATATAACACTGTGATAAAACTAAAAAAATCATTTTTCAAAACACTCAGAAAAATTATTTTAGTCGAAAATACTCCTTCTCAAGTCCATTTCCCAAACTTTTTATCATATAGTCAAAAGTTTTTTTTACCATAAAAACTCCTAAAAAATATCATAAATAATGGTCAAAAAAACTTGTGACTAAGTCAAAAATTTTATGACACATCTAAAAATGTTATTTGAAAAATATCATAAAAAGTCAGTTTGGCCCAAACTAGTCTTACCCATGTCCTTTTCCCAAAGGGTTTCTTACAAAAAGCCTAAAGTGCAAAGTTGAAACATCCTGGATGGCTTGAGCTTTCTGAAAAATTTTGAATTTTATTTAGAAAAATATCATTTTCAAAACTTTATTTAGGACAAGAGTTAAATATAGTAATGCCTAATGGTTCTTGAATTATACTCATTGTATCACTTTGCCCTCTAAATTTTTAACTTACATAGTAATGACCTCCTGAATTATACAATTCTTTTCGTCACAAATCGTTAATTTTTTAACAAAAAATTCATGAACAAAGCGTATAATTGTGCATTATTTATATCTATGAGTCAGAATTTCATTTTTAGCCATAATTACTAAATTGTGCGCTTTTTACAAGATTTATTTCTATTAAAAATTGAACAGCTTGTAGAAAAAAAAAAAAGAAAAGGTCATTGCTGCAATAATTGCATAAGTCTTGGTAGTCTATCGTATAAGTTAGAAATTTAGAATCTTATTCTTGACTACAGTTACAAAACTGCGTACCCTGTAATGATTTATTTCTGTTAAATATTTAACAGCTTATGACATAAGGGTCATTGTTACAATAATTACATAATTCAGAGTCCATTACTATATAAGTGAAAAATTTAGGGGCAAAGTGATATAACATGTATAATTTAGGGACTATTAATATCATTAACCCTTCAAGATAATATTATTTTTAGAAATATTTAGAATAATACCGCTTATACTTCAAAATTAGTATTTTTCAAAGGTACTTGAGATTCAAGTAACTTGATCGGTTACCTCAAGGCTCACGTACAACATAAAAATGATACTTCTTTTGGATATCTTCAAAAGTGATATTTTTAAAATAAATTCAAGATTTTCTAAAGAATTAAAATTAGGATTTTCATTTTTTTAAAAATTTTACAAAAAAAAGAAAAATTTCCTCTTTCATAATCATGTCTTTGATTTTGGCTTCCAATAGATCCAGTCAATCTATTGTTCAGAGAAATTTACGTCTATTACCTATTTTGTACCTTATATTTCAAAAATACCTTTTTTTTGGGTCAAAATACTCATTTTTGGGTATACATTTTGTGTATAAAATATATGGTATATATTTATAATGTAAAATTTTACCTATAGTTTACATTTGCAGTACAAATATGTATCTGTAGTATATATTTTGAAATGTTTACCAATTTATAGGTATAACTTTTAGTCATGAAATGTACATCATAGTATAAATTTCATATATGAAATATTTATGGTATATCTTTCTTAAAAAGGGTATAAAAATGAGCATTTATGAAATAAAATGAAAACAAGTAGAAAAATGGGAAAAGTTCATAAATACCCGTTTTTAAAACTATATTTTCATAATTACCCATTTTTTATTTTTATTTCATAAATACCCGTTTTTATAATTTTTTTGGAGAAATTTAGACTACCACTGTTTTATACATTTAATGTATACTACGGTATATATTTTATGCATTAAATGTATACCGTGGTCTATATTTCATGAATCAAACTTACACTAAAAATTGACACCCATTTTAAAATGTGTACTGTTTATATTTTACACATGAAATATGTACTTCATGGATAAAATTTACATTGTAAATGTGGACCATAAAAATGGGTATTTTTGAAAGAAGTTTTAAAAACGAGTAGTTTTGAAATAAGTTTTAAAAACGGGTATTAGGTGTAATTTTCACTAAAAAAATGGTATTTATGAACTTTTCCCTGTTCTTCAACTACCTAGAAGTCTCAAACCGAGTTTGAAAACCTGTTATTGGGCCTTCTTCAACAAGTACGTATTGGCATTCTAATCAAACCCCACGCCTAATTCCCCAAAACGGTCAACTAAACTACTTCTCGAGAACCCTTATCGAAAGGGAAGAACTCCCGAACTGACTGATAGAACTTGCTTAGTTTCGAGATTGAGCCAAGCTAAGGCAGTGTTGTGTGCCCTTTCTTAACCCTAGATCAATGTATAATCTCATATATGGGTCCATAATAATAAGGATGGAGGTAGAAAGTTGAGTCAGTTGTGACTGTGAATTTATATTTCTTTGTGAAATTTATATAACATTACACCTATAGTAACATATTATTTTAGTTACTTTTAGCTGAATATTGAAGAAGGCTAGAGTGTTTCATTTAAAAACTTTGAATAAAATTTTTAACGACCACTGGGCTGAATTTAATTACCTATGTATTAGTATTAGCCTAGTGGGTCGTGGAACTGAATCTCTAGTTTGTGGCATTGAAGACTACTCTTTTTTTCTTTGCCTGGATTATGGCAATAATGGCTTATATAGGTTTCACACACTATAAATCTTAGATGCATTATTATCGTCAGATTACTAACTAAAGGGTACTTGGAATTTATTAGATCAACTTAGTACTAATATCGTGGATTTGAATAAATCACAACAAACATTGAGTGTCTATATATAGGAGAAACAAGCCCACAAAATATACAAACCGGCCATTTTATTTTTGGCTATTTTTCTAATAAGTTGCATGCTGCTAAAATCATGTATGGTTTCCACTTTGTTAATATGAGTGTAGAATTCTCGTTTTTCCACTGTCCTTTTACACTAATTAAGTGGGTTCAACTCTTTGTAACTTAGCTCATGAAAGTACAATAAGACTTCATATATATGTCCACATCCCATAAGACATACACAACTAAACCTGCTCTTAATAAAGTTGAAATCGGGACACATTTCATTAGTGGTCTAGTTCTTGCTAGCTTAGATAGGTTGGTTCATTATGGTATCACAAAATGCATATTCATAGAAAGTTATCATTTCCGTCCATTATTCAATATTTCTTCAAACTTTGTTATGTTGACTTTAATTTTTTGGGTGTTGAATTTTCATTTTCATATGAAAACACAATTGTTGGGCATATTTATTTCCTCAACCGTGTGGTCACACAACCGTGACGAGAACGAAATTTCTCATCGAACACTTGATAAGGAATATATATATATATATAGATCATGTTTCAATGGAGATTTTTGTTTTTGCTCCATTGATAGGTACTTTCCTTTGGACCGTTGGATTTTGATCTGATAGTTGTAATGATATTAGTAATTTATCAAAAAATAAAAATCTAATTAATACGTATATAAATATAGAAAATTATTTATAACTTAAAAATTTAGCGACCTATATGTGACCTATGAGTTGGATTTTTTTTTTCTAATCCATCTTCCATTATTTTTTTCTTTTTTTCATTCTATTGTTGATTTTTATTTTTAAAAAATGAAAAAATAACTAACCGTGTAAATATATAGATATTTTCTTCCTCAAGAATTAACTGTGTATATATATATATTAAATTTTTCATTAAAAAATCATTCTTTTTTTGTTATGATTTTAAAACTAACATTATATATCCCCTAAAAAAAATTAACGTTATATATATATATTCTAAAAAAAACAACTAACCGTTAATATAAAACTATTAAATACTAATTTTTTATCAAAAATTTTTCTTAAAAAAAATATTCCTTCTTTTTTATAATTTCAAAACTACCATTTACCTTTTCAAAAAAAAAAAAAAAACTAACGTTAAATCCCTAAAAAAACTAATGTTATTTATTTCTTAAAAAATTATTTATTCTTATTAGTAGTATAATATATTCAGATTAAATGCAATTTAAAAAATTAAACTTATAAGTTAAAATTAAAAAAAATAAAAATAAAACAAGAAAAAATATTTGAATGAAACATTAATTAATCAAATAATGGAAATAGATGAAATTACTTGCTATTGTAGGTTATATTTAACTTGCTAAAGATTATTTAAAAAAAGTAAAAGCAATGCTATTTAGCACCATAGTATTTCAGGGTAAAAACCGAATTTTTGATTATGAAGAGTTACAAGTCTTATGCACCATTACCTGACAGTAAGTTGAAAGCGACAACATGCATGATCATAATACTCGAAAACGATTGCGATATTTAGTATTTTTCTTTCGCTATTTTGTTGGTTTTAGTTTTTGCCGTAGCTAACTATTAATGAGGTAGCTCGAGTGTCCTATCAGCTAAGAAATCAGAACCAAGTGGGGTGCCTTCTGTTTCTCCCAGTCACCCCCATGAGTCTTTCAAATCCTATAAGTTTAAATGCTCTGCCAGTATGTATATCCAAGTGAAGGAGCTTTCAATCTTTTAAGTCCACACTGCCGCCCCATGGCAGTATTTTTATTAGGGGAGGGTCCTATATTGGCGACCTCAAGAAATGGACAAGTTCTTTAGCGCACCCACAAAAAATAAAAAAAAATAATAATAACAATAATAAATAAATAAATAAAGGAATAAATGGGCAAGTTTCTTTTGGTCAAGTCTATCAAGCCCCAAATAAAAAAAGGAAATTCATGGTTTTGCTATGTATGTACCAACGTAGGGCCATCCCCATTAAAATCTGTTACACTACATTTGATATAAAATTCGGGTTATTTTACAAGTAGGGTATGTAAACAACATCAGATTTCGTTATATGGGCACACTTTCTTTTCTTTTCTTTTCTTTTCTTTTCTTTTTTTTATTTGCTTAATATGATAAATGTGCATTACCATTAAGTATATATCCCATCTGAAAAACTATTGGATTTATAATCGCGAATAACAATAATGTTCTTTCGATATTGAATGGTTTTCCGAACACGTTATTGTCTAAAATGATAATTTAAGAGAACTTGACTGCTATAAAAACTAAAAAGTGTAATTGAAATTATTATGGACTAGCTAGTTGCAAACTTATTCTTGTTTCCTTGCTTTGGTACATTGATCCAATTTCTTTAGTCTTTGTCTATTGTAAACTATTCCAAAAGTGCACGTTTGGGGGCCAAAAGAGGACAACTCCAATAAACCTCAATCTCAGATTGCATCAAATAGGTCTTCTTCTGCTACATACGTACACGGCTAACTAGAATAAGTGTGTTTTTGTGGACTAAATGAAAGAATCCTTCCAACCAAAAAAAGCTAAAAACCTTACAAGAAAGTAGGGGAACTTTGTAGTTGTAGGACCAATTATCTCATTTTAATTAAAGCCTATGGAGACTTTTGTGCCACAACCTAGTTGATAACGATAAATTGCAATTCTGACGTGTCAAACTAAAAAGAAAAAAAGTAGAATAAAATTTGATCTTAAAATAAGAAGTGTCCTTCTTTAGTATTATGAATCGAAAATAGTACCATATATCATCTAGGATAAGTAATGCTAATGCTATTTATCATCATATGTGACAACTAATATTAATTTTTGGTTCATATTACAAAGTTATATGTCAACTTTGAGACCTTCACGAATTAATGTTAATAGTTTTGACTGGTTAACAAAACCATCTATGATTATCATGGAACACATTATATTAAGCATTTGTTAATAGCTACAGAAGCCTGTTATTTGTAGCACGAGTATAACTAGCTAGCTTTACTCACGATTTCTCCTCCCCCACCTCTTTTGGGGTTTAGTATAGGTCAATACATAAAATTAATTAGCTGAAGCTAAATCCTGGTGCTCAGATGACAGATAGGGGAGGGGAAGCTATATGTGGAAAGATACAATTAATTATTAGACTAACAAAGGAATCGATAGAGATGTTCAAGAACTTAGGAAAGAAGCTCACAGACGAAATAATAATTTCGAAGTTATTGTCAGAATCGTATATAACTAACTGCAGAGTAAAAGGGTTAAAGGAGGGGATAGGAATTCTTTCTTTTTTCATAATATTGTAAAACGTCGAAACGCTAAAAAAGTATTGAGTCACATGAAGATTGGAGAAAATGTTGTGGAGGACGTTAACTTGATCTCTAATCATATTCAATCTTTCTACACTGATTTGTTCAATGAACTACATACTCATGTTATTGATTATTCGGTTGTGCAAGAGACTATTCCTAAACTGGTGTCTTCTTCTGATAATGCCAAGCTTTGTCGAGTCCCTAATGATGAAGATATCCGTCTAACAGTTTTTGATATGGATTCCTCGAGCGCCCCGGGCCCGAATGGCTTTTTAGGGAAATTTTTTCGTCACTGTTAGGATATTGTCGATAGTGATGTAGTTTCTACAGTCCAGCAGTTCCTCCAATCATGTACTTTAACCCATGGCCTGAACTCTAACTTTTTGGTGTTAATCCATAAAACGGACCATACTCTTACCATTGATCAGTATCGACCTATTGTTTTAGGAAATTTTGGCTATAAATTGATTACTAAAATTATCGTTGATCGTTTGGGTCTTATCTGTTTTCGGATTATTTCTCTAAATCAACTTGGTTTTCTGCCTGGAAGATGCATTAGAAATTGTATTGTTGGAGCCTCAAAATGCTATAATTGCCTATACAAGAACAGTTTCGGCGATAATTTTGCTATGAAGTTGGACATTAGGAAAGCTTTTGACACCCTGTATTGGGATTTTATTAAAGCTGTGCTCTTTGTTTTTGGCTTTGATTGTACTTTTGTGAATTGGGTGGATAATATTTTCCATTCAGTCCGGCTCTGGATTTTGATTAATGGTTCCCCCCATGGTTATTTTTCTTACTTAAGAGGTATGCGTCAAGGAGATCCTCTTTCTCTTCTATTGTTTACTCTCACTGAAGACTATTTCAGCCGTTATCTCAATTTATTACTCCAAAGGGGTGACCTTATTCCGAATACTTTTACTAAAAGGAAAAAGCTCCTACTCACTTTCTCTTTGTAGATGACATACTTCTTTTTGCTAGAGTTTTAAAGATCAATATTAGAATGATTATTAAGGCTCGTCAAGATTATACAATGTTGTCTGGCCAACAGGTTAACTTTAACAAATCCTTTATTTACTTTGGCTGCACTGTTGCTCCTTCTTCTGTCTCTGAATTTTTGAATTATACGGGTATGAGAAGAGGTGGCTCGTCCCTCACTTACCTTGATGTTTCACTATTTGTCAAATCACCAAAACGCTCTAATTTTCAACTAATGCTTGATAAGATCTATAACAATTTTGATTATTAGAAAGGTTTACATCTCTCCATAACAGGTAGAGTCAGTCTTATCAATTCAGTTATCATGAGTCAGTTATCCTATTTTTTTTAAGTCTATCTATGGCCGTCTACTCTTCTAAAGGAGTTGATTTCTTCAATAAGAAACTTTCTGTGGTCTGGTTTAACCAAGGAAGCTAAACCCGTAATTGCCTCTTGGAGGATGTATTGCAAACCTAAGAAGAACGATGGCTTAGGCATTCTAGATCCCAGAATTCTCAACGCAGTTTTTTTAAAAAAATTATAATTCTCAATGCAGCTTTTTTAAAAAAACTATATTGGAGGTTAATAATGGATGAATCCTTCGTTTTCAAATTCTTGAGGGGGCAGTTCTTCTCCAATAGATTTTCTCCGTGAAGATTTTGGAAATCCTCTATTTGATGCAGTTTAAGATTTTACGTTCAGCCTCTTCTTGAAGAATCAATTTAGGTAATTGGGAAATATTCCAAGGTTCGATTTTGGTCGGATAATTAGCCAGGTTCTCCTTTAAATGAGATGATTACTTATAATGATACTATGGAGCCTAGCCTTGATACTACAATTAGTGAGCTTGTTTCAAATTCAGAATAGTCTTTACATGCATCCTTTACTTCTAATTATCGTTTGATTGCTGATGAGATGAGGAAGACTATTATTTGCAACTCCTAGGATACTTTTATTTGGCATTATTCTACTTCTGGTGAGGTTACTTGTGCAGACTCTTATAAGTCATTGGCTGGTTCTATTGTGAAGGAAAAATGGGGGGATAAGTTCTGGGCTAGTTATATTCCCCTATCATGCTTTATAGTTTTTTGGAGATTGCTTCAGGATAAACTTCCAGTGGAACAGAATCTTGTTAAGAGAGACTTCAAAATGCCTTCTTGTTGTAGCTTTTGTTTCTTTCATGAAGAAAGTGTTGATCATCTTTTCATCTCTTGTAATTTTGGCCGTGCTCATTGGGGGGCTATCTCATCAGCTTTTAGGCGTCGGATTCGTTTAAATGGCTCTGTTATTGACCTTTGGCTAGATACTCTTGAAGCTAACTTTGGCAGTTAAATTTCACAACTTTGGAGAACTGCTATTGTGACTACTATTTGGGTTAGTTGGACTTCACGTAATAAGTTGTTATTTGACAATGGATTTACATCTATTCACTCGACCATCACTTTGATTTAGCAAGCGGTTAGCGAGTCTAATACTGTTAGTTCTTGCACCATGAAAAACTCTATAAAGGAGTTATAAATTCTGAAATGTCTCTATGTGAAATTAAAACCTCTAAAATCACAAAAAATCGTTGAAGTGTTTTGGCATATTCCTCCTTAGGGCTGATTGAAAGTCAACACAGATAGTATTGCTCATGGTTGTCCAGGTTTAGCGGGTTATGGTGGTATTTTTAGGACATTCCAGGGTTTCTTTCGGGATGGCTTTGTCATTCCTATTGGTAAGGCTTATGCCTTTGAGGCAGAACTAGCAGCCATTATTCATATCATTTCTTATGCGTGGGATTTTGAATGGAGAAATATTTGGTTCGAGAGTGACTCGGCTTACCTGATAATACTTTTTAAGACTCGTTCTGTGTCTGTTCCTAGGCGCTGGAAGCTGCCATGGATCCGTTGTATTGGGCTACTCTCTAACATGAACTTTCATGTTTCCCACATCTATCGAGAAAGGAATTCTGTTGCAGACATTTTAGCTTCTAGAGCTAAGAGTATTCAAGTTCCAACTTGGTAGCATACTGCTCCAACATTTGTCTATGCAGTGATCAATAAAGACTTTTCCAAATTATGTAATTTTCATTTTTTTAGTGGCCCACACTGTAACATAATGTGCCCTTTTTCCTTCTTGTAGTTTTTTCGTTTAGGTTTTACGCAAAAAATTTTTTTACTAAGGCATTGTTGGGAGGTTAAGACAATAATTTTGTTACGGCAGATCTATTTGGCTCCTCCAAGAACTTTTATTTTCTGTTTTTCAGTTGCTATCTCAATCTTTTTTAGGATTGTTCATTTTCTAACATTATGTATCTTTCTTTTTATTTTATTTTAATAAATTTACCAGAGGATCTTCCTAGTTTCCTGTCTTGATATGTTTCTAAGTTATTTTCTCTTGGTACCATTTTATAAAGAAAAACTAACCATAGTAGGCAGTATGAGAATTTTATTTTATTTTATTTTTTCAAACACATATATACAAGGAAGCATTCTACTCAATAACATATCCAATCAAGCAGTACAGTTAGGGCAGGATAAGGTGTATATATATATATATATATATATATATATATATATATATATATATATATATATATAAAAGAAGAGGAAACATCCAGTTGGACTTATGTGCAAGATGCCGCTCTTTAATTTTGCTATGTAGTACTTGATCACAATTCACATGTGGTAGTACATTTTTGCAGTACTACTCTTTCACTTGAAAAGAAAAAATAGTGAACATAAAGAGAAAGTGCATTTTTATGTTAAAGTATGTCGGGTAATAATTTAATGGAAAAAAGAATCACAATTAACCCAAAAAAAAAATAAATTCAATAAGTTTCACTCAGTTTCTCCATTGTTTGATTCTGCTATAATTCGATCTAGTACCATGTGTTACCACAAAATAAATCTAAAGCGCAAGCACGAATATTTATTATAAATCTAAAAACATAGTATTTTAGTAGTGAATTTTTTAGGTTGTTAACCTTTTTGAATAGCTAAATTTTCATTTAATAAGTAATGACTATTATTATTTATTATTGTTTAATTGAAGTTATGACTCTATTATTATTGTAACGTATTAATAGTGATTTTTTTTTTGGTAATTAACCATGGATTTGCAATTTTTAGCACAAACAATTACGTTTGTCAAAAACTTACACCAAAAATTTGAGTTAGAACTTTTTTCTTTTTCTTTTTTCTTTTCAAAAAAAAAAAAACCCTAATCAAAGGTAGTAGGATAAAATTAATAAGTGAAAATATAAATTACCATCCCTTAACAATAGAAATAATCATTCATGTCATATTCATAAACAATTTTTATCTTATTTGGTCAGCTTTTAGGCCTATACTTGATCAGTAAAATTTTTTGTTGATTATTATGGTTTATGGAGGATAAATTTAATTTGCATTTTCATTTGATTAGTCAAGTTGACAAAAAGAAATTTAAAGGAAAATCTAAAATCAAAGTTAGAATTGTATAATTAAAATCTAGCATACAAAGTTTTCTTTGTTACAAGAAAAGTCACAACCTATGATTTAATGGCCCAATTCCCAAACTTCAGTCCTGGTAAATCTGTGGGCGGGAGGAGTAAAAATGTAAATGACCGAGTAACACGTGTGAGGGGTTTTGCAAAGAAAAAAAAAAAAGAAAAAAACTGAAACTCCAGTTGTTAGAACCCCAAAACCCAACAAAGTGGACAGAAATCTAGGGGCATTAGATTAGATGCTTCTAGGGATCTGTGCAAAGGAAAATAAAATAAAAATATAGGAAAAGAAACAAAAGGTATTGGGATGCGTGTGACTGTGAGAAAAATGAGGCTTTTTTAACGTTACAGGAGGAGTGAGTAGGTCACTAGGTTGGCCAAAGAGTCAAACATGGGTGACGGAAGCTAAAAGAGACAAATCCCCAATGGGCCCCACTGCTGACGAAGAGAAAATACGTTAACTCTTTAAGGGGGGGGGGGGGTGCGTGTGGGTGTGGGTGTGGAGTGTGGACCCTACCCATCCTTTCCCACTGACAGGCTGAAGCTGAATGCCCTGTTTGACCCTCCTTCAGGTTTATCTTCTTAGTCAAATTACCTTCTTGTCCTCTTGATTTTTGCCAAGTGTAAAAGTTTTATTCTTCAGATAATACATAATTGACCTTGACATATTTTTACAAACTTCCATACCTTTTCACGGGCAAAATGGACTACTACAGCGACATTCAATTATATCAAAATATAACACTTATCCAGAGTTAGAGTGAAAGCCATTACAAGATCATTCTCCTAAATTTTTCTCTAATCTTACCACCTGACTAATTTCAATTCAACTGTAAGCTAGTTACATAATTAAAGAATTTGGATTTTTCTTTTCCCAAATTGCCAAATAGAAAAAGGGAGAGGAAAAGAGTACGTAATTACTACTTAATAGAGTGCAAAATGGGTTTTGAAACCAAAAGAAAAAGAAAAAGAAGAAGAAAGAGAAAGAGTGTTAAATGGGTCTGGGTAAGTGGAAAGGTGATCAGTGGTGCTGGGACTTGGGAGCATCCAAAAGCCAGTAACTGTTTGTTGCCTTTCATTTTCTCCAAGTTCTTATGTAGTAGTATTCTCTTGCTATTGGTGCACCAACACAATCTGTAATGTTCTTTGATGTGACTTATTCACCAAAATTACCATGTGAACACTGAACCCTCTTATTCAATTGTGTGGTCCTTTTGAAGACTTGTACAATTCTCTAACTCCATGGGTGTTTTGGTTTCCCCAAAAAGAAAAATAAAGTGTTGGATAACGGATTTATTTAACTTCTTCTGATTTATAATTGGTCTAAATATTTTTGAAACTTCTAAAATTAGATATGTTCTTAGCTCTTTTATATTTTAAAAAAAAGAAGAAGAAGATAAAATATTCTGAACTCATTGAAAGAAAACCAACTTAGAAATGAGAATCTTGAAGCAATAAAAGTCAATGTCAATTTTATTTTCATGTGATAATTTATGACGAGACTCAAAAACAAAGACTATGCTACCAATGGTAGTGGCCTGGAGGTAGAAGTGCCTACTCGGAGGTCTGACATCTATGAGGTCGGGAGTTCGAATTCTCGTAAGTGCGGGTTGAACTCGGTGCAAGGAGTATTTTTAGTTTTTCACTTCATGAATGACCCACCAATGTATGGGTCCATATCGAATGGGGCACTTCAGTTCCTCATAGTTGACTAGACTATGAGGACCACGATGCTCTACCATTCCACGGTGATCCCGGTTGGGCCTCTATAAGGGGTATATTGGGAGGGGAATATGAGGTAGGTTACATTTATTCCTATTTTTTTTCATTAAAAAAAATGAAAACTATTATTCGAACGGTCTGGATTAGTAGCAGAGCCAAAACGTTTTTCAGCATGGACGAAAATAAATTTTTTAATATATAATAATACAAAAAAATATTTAAATTTATAATAGTGTCTTAAAATGACAATAGAATATACTCGACAAATTTTTATATCTTAAAAAGCATTATAAAATATTCTCGTTGTGAGTGTCACATTATTAAAAATGAAATTTTTGGATCTATGAAATCTTTATAAATATACAAATTACAAACTAATCAAAATTTTAATTAAAAAAGATAAGTATAAAGGATTTGATATACTTGTAGTTATATATATTGACTAGCATATAGAGTTGGAGTCATTGAAAATAATGAAAATTGTTCCCAATCTTAATTTCTCCCTTTCAATTTTAGTTTAGAAAATTGAATAAAAAATGAAAGTTAAAAATTAAGTGATTCTTAAGTTGGGAAAAAAAAGTAATAATTCACATCTTATATAGGAATAAAACTAGAAATAAAAATCTCAATGGGATCAAAGTAGAATAAAATCTTATATTGTACTAAACTATGAAATAAAATAAAAAATTAAAAGGGTATATATAATGGCAATAATATCTTACATATAAAAAATTAGGGATAAAACTAGAAATAAAATCTCAATAGGGGCCAAATAGAAAATAAAATTTCTAATATTACTAAAAAATAAATTGAAAAATTTTTAAGGGGGGCCAACTTGACCCTTGGCTCCACCCCTGGTATGGATTATTCTTTTTCAACTGAACTGATACAATGCTATTCTTTTAATTGGTATGGTTTTTAAAGGATTGAAAGAATTCAAGTGTACAATTTCAATATTGAAAGTGAGTGTATAGTTACAAATAAATCAGATTGTGGCACAAATTTGTACCAATATTGTTGACGTGCTCTTATTATTGGGAATTTATTTTATTAGTAATATAAAAAAAAAAGTAATACTATTAGTGAACTCGAATGGTCTAAATATCTATGAAATACAAGAATGCAATTATGAAATTGCAATAGAATATAACAATAAAGGGTAAATGGTTTGTTCCCAATATATTACCATTTTAATATATAGTCTCCGATCTTTAGCACCACTAGTTCTTTTGGCATATTCTTTCTAAGATTTTGTTAAAATTCATCTAAATGAGAGAAATTTTGGGCCATTGGTTCCTATTATTTCAATTATCTAACGATTTGATTCCTAGCTTCTTTTTTTTCTAACACACTTTCTCTGATTCTTGTCAAAATTACATTGATATCTCCTAAGATAAACATAATTATAGTGACACTGCTTAGCATAAAAAAAAAAAAAAGAAAGAAAAAAATCTTGAAAGTTCTATAAAATCGCTAGGCTTAATAATACTACTTTTTACATGTAAATAATTAGTTATTTTTTTAGAATAACATAAAAGATAAAAAAATCTATAAAAGTTTCAATTCTTATTTGCTCTATTATTTAGGTAAATAATTAGTAAACTTTTTTTAGAATTATCATTCGAAATTAAATGGAACTTTTTAATAGATATAGTAAATTTTTAATTCAATTTGACTAATAGAAAATAGTGTATGTGATATCTTTTTACTTTTAGAAATAGTACATAAGAGCCTTTCAAAAAAAAAAAAAAAAGAAATGATACATAAGAGTTGTTATAGTTTGACATAAACTAAGGTGTGTTGGTATATTTTTTCTTTTTTTGAATTTCTTTCTTAAATGAATTATTTCTTTTATATCAGCCTTTAAATTTTAATTTTTCAAAAAAAAAAATTAGTAGATACAATATTGTTAATCAGAGATATAACTGCCAAAAAAATACTAGGGACCAAATTGCTAAACAATTTAAACAATAGAGATCAATGACATAAATTTTATCCCATTTAAATGAATTCTAACAAAGTCTTGGATGGAATATGACAAAAAAAACTAACCGTACTAAAAAGAGAAACATCAAATACTTGAATGCCACAAAGAAAAGTTGGGGACCAATATATCAAAATGGAAATAAGTTAGGGATCAATAGTGCTATATACTTGACAATAGGTGTTTTGAAACTTTAATATATTGTGTCTAGACAAGTAATAAAAACAAAAAATTAAAAACAAGCTTAATAACATAATTTGAAGTAAACTATTATGGATTATTTTTTTTAAATTCATTATTCTAAAAATACCGTGTCAAAAAGGAGTAACTTGTATTAAACTTTGGATAAAAAAAGTAGTCTCGCAAAGTAGCAAACCTTTCATTCTCTTTCTTTTCAATATATTTACTATCATTATTTTTTTAAATGATCAACTAAAAATTTTTATTTTGATTGTTTGGTTTTGTCTTCTTCAAAAATTCAATTGCATCATTCTAAGGGTTCCTGTACATGGGAAAGAAGAAACAAGAAAGGACTTGCTCGATGGCGACATGAAGTGTAACACGCGCTCCTACTACGCGCCATCTCTTGTGGGCTGTGGCCCAAGGGGCCTGTTACCGGTACCTTTTCACGGGCCCATTTAGTCCGTTTTCTACGGGGACAAGCAAGGGCCCATTGTTGACCCTACAGTGCAAAAGCAACATTCTTTGTGGGGGCCCACATGAAAGATGCACTTTCTAAATATTTTATTTCCGAACTATAGGAGAACTATACCCATATTGGAGAGAAAGACCCCTCACCCTGGTAGGAGAGGCACTTGCTGAAGAAAAAAACTTGGAGAAGCTACGGAGGAGTTGCGATGTTGCTGCGGAGGAAAAGAGAGAGAGAGCAGGTGAGAGCTCCTCTCTCTTCCTTCTCTCTCTTGAAGTTTTATGAAATAATTTCTATATAGGTTATCTTGATAATGGATTGTTAATCTTTAAATGCGTAAATCTTAAAATTTGGTTATTATTATTATTATTGTTGTTGTTATCTTACAAAATTATCCCTTTTGAAATAGTCAAATTAAGTTAAAATCACTTGAACTATCCCAATATATCTGTTTCCTCTAATTTGACCACTTAAGGGGAGGATTTAAAAAAATGAAATTATAATTGTAATTACTTTAGAACTTGTTTGGATACACTTTTGTTTTGTATCTGTTAAAATAAAAAGAATAGTTGGATTTTCTCAAGAATTTATAATGGTGGCATGCATATTCGACCACCGCATAGCCGACGCCTACTCCGCCAATATGTTCCTCATCTCATGGGCCCACATGGCTCAATCCAAGCCCTTCTCCCTCCTCCCCTCCTTCCGCCGCTCCCTCCTCAACCCCCGTCGCCTCGCCGGCTCCCACGTCGACTCGTCCCTCGACGACATGTACGTTCCCATCACTGCCCTCCCGCCTCTCACAGCCGCCACCGCTGGCGAAGCGACTGGAGGAGCTCCAAGCTCTTGCCGGCTCTAACGGCCGCCACAAGCGGCCGAGTAAGCTCGAATCCTTTAGCGCATTCCTATGGAAGATGGTGGCCATAAAAAGATTTTCACCTTCTATTTCATTTTAAAAAATTAAAATACAAAATAAAAGTATGTATCCAAACAAGCCCTAAGTATTCAAGGTTGTCCACTGATTAAGTGCAAAAACCTAATATAGGTTCATAGAATTTCTGCTTAGAAAATACTACTGGTAATTGCTTTGTCAGCATCTATCTCTTATTTTTATTCCCCTGTTCAGTGCTCCAACTTCTTTTCTATTTTCTTTTTTAGCAAACCAAAGACAATGTATTTATGGATAAACATTATGTTATCTTTCTGAATTAGAATCATGAAGAGCATGGCATTTTAACTATGAAAGCAAAAAGAAACTCCTAATTTTCAAATAGTTATGTCTATTGTCACCCCTCTGTATACTTTTTTCATACTATTTCTAAAACCACCATTTTATATAAAATTGGGTAAATGACCAAAAAAAAAAAATCCTAAAATTTAGGGTTTCTGTGAAAAATAACCTTTTGAAAATTAATACCCTCATATTTAATATCTTTACAAATGTATATCCTGCATTGACAAATTAAATGCTTTGAATCTTAAAATGACTAAATTACCTATAGTTAATTAATTAAAAAGACCCCAAAGAGTAATACTAGTTTTTAATATTATTTTTAATTATTTTTTAGTTTTTTATTTAAATTAAAACCAAAAAAGGAACAAAATTCCCCCTTTCTGGGAGTTCCTCCTGGGAAGAAATCCATGCCAAGGGGTCGACGAAGCTCATGTAGCCAAGCAGAATCTTAGAAGCTGAGAATCAGTGGTGGTCAGAGGGGTTCATTGACCAAAACCTCATCGTTCGGTCCCGAGATGAAGTAGCGAAACCTATATTGCCGCAAATGCAAATCCCTCAAACTTAGAGATACAATTCACTATCGATTAAGACAATTCTCTATACCATAGAATAGAACCCCAATCCTCAGGCGAGGTCATTGGCGAATATACATATATACATATACACAAATAGAGCATAATTTATAAAGCTATTCAACTAATCCAAAGGTAATTGAAAATTTGAAAAACACACACACACAGGGGGAGAGAGACAGAGACAGAGACAGAGAGATCTAACATCTGTTATCCCAAGATTAGCTTCCCAAAATTAGCTAACCCAAGAGGGGGGTGAATTGAGTTTTAAAATCTTTTGCAAAAGTATCTAATTAAGCAAATAAATTATGCAATTAATAAATGAATCAAGCAGAATTATTTAAAGAACATGCACAAACTCAATATAAATAATTAAAAGAGATAGGGATAGAGAAACTGTAAATGCTATTTTTAGGAGGTTCGACAAATACGACGGTTTGCCTACGTCCCCGACCCTTGGCAATTTGCCTCGAACTTTTCACTATCAAATCAAGATTATGGGCTTGACCGACCCTTGTAAAAATCGAGTGAATTCTTCTTAGGTACACTCACAACTTTACAATAGTCTTGAATCCGACTTTATCACGCCTAACTATGGATTATTTAAACTCCGGTGCTAATCTCACCTATACTGGATTGTTTATGGATCCGATGCTAATTCACCTCACAAGTACAATTTTATTTTGTTAATTCACTCAATAAAGATCTCTCTCTACTATATGTGCTTGATACAATATAAACTTAGAGAGAACAAATGCAAACAAGATACCTATTTTAGCTCAATTGATTTTTGTCAACATTTGGTTTTGAAAATTTCAATAACAAGAATAGGCTAGAAGGACTTGAAGAGATGTTATAAGCAATATATGTATGTTCAAAATTTGTTTCAAATTTTAAAATGACTTTTATTTATAAATCTTTGTGAAAACTAGTCATTTATGACCATTTCAACAGAGTTTTTATTATTTTTGGTCGACCGAAAATAGTGTTTCGGTTGACTCTCACAAAATAGCTGTTGAAAGTGCAGTTATAAGGGTCGAATTTTTTCTGCTCCAAAATGAGTCGACCGAAAATTCTAATTTTGGAATTTTTGTTTTAAACTGAGCTTCTTTCATTTCTTTTCAAAATTATGAATCCTTAAATTGACTTTAGTAAAATTTAGATATATTAGAGAATCATAATATCTTTTTAAAAATATGTAATATTGATTTTCAAACTTTAAATTGAAGATATAATAGTATGTTAGTTTAAAAAAATCCCGTTTTAGAAAACTTTGAGCCATTAAGATCATATTATATGTAAATATTTATTGAGATACAAGAACTAAAGGTTTAACCTCTTCTGGACTAAGTCTTGTATTCTTAATCTTTTCTTCAAGCTCTTTTTCTGTAGTCCACCTTGAATGTCTTGTGATTCTTTCAATCACATTACTATACACGCAAGTAAATCATTAATTCTTAATCATATATTTGTTAACTTTAAAACATGAGTATAAGATTGATACCCACAAAGTCAACAACATTGTCTTCGTGGACATGAAGCTCGCGGCAGATTTGGTCGAAATCAATATCCACGGCCATGAGTGTGAGTATAAGCTTGAGAGAGAGAGAGAGAGTCTTCAATCTTCGATGGTGCCGACTAGGAAAGAAAAAAAAAAAAAAGACCAAAGAGAGGAGAGTGAATGGACCCTCAAGCCAAATTGAAGGTGGGTTGAGCAAGAAATAACGAATATTTGAAGGTAGCTTTATCTTAGATTTTTTTTTTAAGGTTCTTTATCTTAGATTTTTTTTTAAAAGGAGCTTTATCTTAGATTTTACGTTCGAAGAAATAATGGACACAAAGCTCTTGGATTGAGACTTGATAACTCAGGAGAATGTCCAGACTCTCAAAAGCCACCGGTTGTCGGTAGGGCTGGCAATTTAAACACGACCCGCTAACATGACTCGAAACCCGCACGTTTAGTTGACATGCTTGACACGAAATTGACCCGAATTAACACGATTAATTAATTTTTTATCAAAATATATTATAAAATATTAAGTAACGATTCCATAGGAAATATTTTTTAACAAATTTCTTGTGATTTAAATGAAAAATAATAAACTAATGAGCTAATTTACCTTAATAAAGTAAAACTGGAGTGAAAAAATCAAGTAAATAAATAATTATAATATTTAGAAGTATTGTAACACGTCAGTCTGACTGACGTTTTCATTAAACAGGTAACTCGCAGGTAACACGAAACCCGCACGACATTAAATGGGTCGACACAAATGACACAAATTGCCAACCCTAGTTGTCGGTCACCAGTCTTGCTTTGGATATTGGCGATATTGTATCATCCTCTGTCGGCGATGTCCTGAGCAAGAGGAGAGGGAGAGATATTTTGGGTCTTATTTTTTTTTTAAAGGGATTCAATCTTATTTCCTTTTTAATTTTCAGTTTCTGTTTTTTATAGTTTTAATTTAAATAAAAATCTAAAAGAAATAATTAGAAACTAATATTACTGTTTGGAATTTTTTAATTAATTAATGATAGGTAATTTGGCTATTTCAATGTTCAAAGCACTTAATTTGTTAATGCATGGTATATATTGGCAGAGATATTAAATGTCATGGTATTAATTTGTAAAACTCAAACATGAGGGGTTTTTTTTTTTTAGAAATCTTAAACTTCTGGTATTTTTTTTGGTCATTTACCCTGTAAAATTTAATATTGAATCAATGCTCATTACACCTTTTATTATTCCTAAATTGTCCATCAATGTAATTATTTTTTTCTTTTTCTACTCAAACCCCCACTAATTCCCATTATTTCTCCTTTTCTTCCACCCATAACCGTACTTTACTGTTTTATTTTCATATCCTTCCGTGCTTTTTCATAGAAGCAGAAATTTCTTTACTAAAAAAAAGGATAACAATAATATATTTATCTTTCTGTTGGCGATTTTTCTCTAAATATGTTGAAGGTATCCTCTCATAGCATTTTTTTTTTTAGGAAAAAGAAATATTAATCTTGTTTCTATTTATGCATTTTTTAACTTGAGAAGGATATACTGATTTTATGACTGTATATGTATATATACATATATGTATATATATAAATAAGAGATACAATATTTTCTAGTAATTTGCGATTATTGTTGTTATTATCTTTTTTTTCAAAAAAAATGGGAAGTAGTATGAATTGTGAATCACTGAGAAATTTGATTCTTTTAAAGGTGCTATATATATATTTTATTTTTTCAGAGATCACAAATGAAGTTTGAATCTTAAAAATGGAGTTCACATTAGAGGATGAAAAGGAGTGTAAAGGTTCTCACGATAATTTAGCAAATTGTTTCCAGTTATGTATTCACTAAATGATAATTACAATGTATATAAATAGTTAATCCTCTAATGGCCTTAACTTATCCACCCCAGTTTTTTTTTTTTTTTTTTTTTTTGTAAAGAGATTTTCAGAAGTAATTGTATTAAAAGGTAATTTTATACATGGTCTTTTTGGTAATAAAAAATTACTAAAATAGAGGTGTGAGGAGAGCGAATAGAAAAATATGGCAATAGATGCCTTTTCAAATGTAGAATTTCACTCCATATCTCAAATGTAGAATTCCACCCCATACCCTCGAGATAACGTATTGAATTAGGCATGTGACTATCTATGCTTATATACTTCTTTCGGGAATTAAAAAGCATTATGATCCACCAATGAAGGGTTATGATACGTTAAACTATAAATTCAAGTGGTTAAGTGTCAAAAAAAAGTTTTTTAGCTAGGTTAAGCAACAAACATGACAAAAATTTACAGGTATAACCTATTAATTATAAATTGCTCCCTCCATGGCTCAACATACCAAAAAAAAAAAAAAAAGAACCCTTAAATAATAATTGTTGTTTTGTGCCTTTGACTCTCTTCGGCCAATGAAAATAGAAGCATATAAGCTAAGAATCTTGTTTAGGTCCACACAATACCGAATCCAGAGAATAAACAAGGAGTTTCACATGTAGTATATTGTATATTTATGTGTGATAAAATTCGAGGGAATAATCCTAGGATCAGCTGAGGTGCCTCGAAACACATACATATGTATTTGTCTCAGAATATTAAGACTAAACAATTTTCTATAAATTACCCAACATGCTTCATCCAACTACAAGAAAACGATACATATTTATTTACATGTAAATTTGATTTAATATTTGCCTCCAAGACAAAACACAAGATCTTATACGTCATCCCGTAGATTTTCTCTGAACCGAATAAACATAATGAGCATATTATGATTTTAATAAACGTAAGAATAATGCTGTCGAAACTAATTTTTTACTCAACTAAAATTAATTATATAAATTTTGAATAAGTTTTTTTTTTTCTTTTGGGGAGGAATAAAACACAATAAATGTACATTATATTAATTGGTCCTCAATTAACCACAAAAATTAATTATATAAATTTTGAATAAACTTTTTTTTTTCTTTTGGGGAGGAATAAAACACAATAAATGTACATTATATTAATTGGTCCTCAATTAACCACAAAAAGAAATTAGTAAAGTGGAGTCACCAATTTCATATATATAGACAGATGAGTTCAAATTTCAAAATTTAAATTTTATATTGGTAATTAATAAAGTCTTCCAATAGATAAGTATATTACCAATAGCATTATATATATATATACATTTATTTAAATGGAAATTTAATTCAATCAGATAAACATGACATTACAAATAAATACAACACAAAAATCGAATTACAAATAAGGGTAAATCGCAAAAAAATACCTAAAGTTTGGGTGTTCTACAATTTTAACATCAAGTTTAATCTAGCAATTTTAACATCAAGTCTAATCTAGTTTTGATAGAGGATATTATTATCTTTTTGTTATTAAAATTGCTCAAAAAATCAGTTCAGGTTATCAATTTTCGCAAATTCTTATTATTTTGCATAGTTCAAATTAAGTACGTTACCACTAGCAATATATATATTGATGTAAATAGAAATTTAATTCAACCAGATAGACATGACTTTACAAATAAATACAACACAAAAATTGAATTACAAATAAGTGTAAACTACAAAAAATATATATATAATATATATATACACACACTGAGGTTTAGATGTTTGCAATTTTAACATCATATCTAATCTAATTTTGATAGATAATATTATTGTCTTTTTATTATTAAAATTATTCAAAAAATCGGTCCTTAATATCAATTTTTACAAATTCTTATTATTTTACATAGTTCAATTCTCATAGTTTAAATTGCAGAATACCAAAACTCAAGGTATTTTTTTTTTTTTGTAATTCACTATTACAAATAATTCATAACATTAAATAATGGACTAATCTTCCATTTAAAAAAAATAATAATAATGTGGCATTATCAACTTTGAGCCTATTTTAAAGCCCAAGGTAAATTTTGGGCAAATTATAACTCATTTATAATAATATTTTAACGAAAATTTTTGAAATCTAAAATTACTCTGCATACTCACTATCCAGTAAAAATTCGACTACGGTTAAAAATTTTCAACCAAAGTCAGACAAACTCGATTGTGGTAAAAAAAAATATGGAACTGAGTTCGAAAAACGAGATCTCTAATCGAACAATTAGATTTGATGATGACAACTTACTTTCTCTAACTATGATCTTGATGAAAGAATTGTAAGAGATGTTGGTGAAGAAACTTGGAGTGGCCATAGTTTTAGAGGGAAAAAAATTATTTGGGCATTTAAATTAGAGTATTTAGGTAAATTTTGATATATGACATAGTATCCTAAGGTTTAGTTTTGAAAAAATTTACGAATAAGACCTCTTATCACCATGAGGCACTAGTAGACCCTATAGGTATAAAACCCCAAAAATAATTAACTTTCTCTATGGCCATAAAAGAACATAGCACTAGAAATTTATGGCTAGAAAATTCTTCAATAGAATTAGATGTATAACCGATTAATCCAATACAATCTAATACAAATTAAATTAGATATCCAACTTCTAATAGTTTGAATTAGATTAGAAAATTAAAAATCCAATTGAATTAGATTGGTTTTAGTTTTAAACTTCAAACTTCGTGATATGAATTGATCCATTCTAGGCTAATATATTAAATATGGTTGTCAATCTAATAGATTTTTTTTTTTTTTTACCTATGTATAGGTATTTTTTTTTAGTCGTTGGATCATCATTATAATAGGGCGCATGAAAAAACGTGTATCATTAATGTTATTTCTCTCTCTTATTTTCTACTTTAAAAAAATATGCATGATAAATTTTCATTGGCTAAAACGATACTTATGTGTAGGTAAAAAAAAATACCTACTAGATTGGCGCCCATTAAATATATATATATATAGAGATATATATATTATTTTAGAAGTTATAAATTAAAATTATTTCTTTTAAATAGTTTTATTTTGTTAGAACTTATTTATTTGTACAAATAGATAAGTTTATTAAACACGTATGTACAACTTATGTTATATTTGTAGACATCAAAGAGGATGGAGAGGAGAAGAGATCGGGTAATTTAGTTTGCTTATACAAACATTTATAATTAACTACTTGATTATTTTTTAATATATCCAAGAAAAAGTGTTCCTAAACCGACATCTTTAAGAAGGGCACATGCATATATACTTTGATATTGCATGTATAGCACCAAAAATAATGCAAACAACTCCAGGCTAAATGAGAGACATTGCACGAAATGCTTGTCTCTTCTGTGGTTGCTTCAACATGTGGCACTTTCCACGGTCGGGCGCCTTTAATTTTTAAGCACCGGCAACTTTGTTAATATGCACGATATGCTTCTTTTAAAAAAACAAATTAAAATGCATGATATACGCAATATATAGATTGGTATAACACAAATATGTTTGGGCGTCTTTTAACAAGTAACAATTAAGAATAAATATTTTCAAAGAAGCAATTAATATCAATAATTAACTATTTATTGTTTACACTGCATTCATTGGTTGAGCAATCGATGCATGATATTATGAATATGAATATGTACCAAAATGAAGGTATAGGAGTATGACATGTTATGTATAGCACTGTATACCTATCTAGCTCAACCAATTCAAAAACAAGCGTATTAATTAAGATGATGCAATTTGAGCACCTCGGTTTCCTAGTTTACGTATGTTTACATTTTTTTTCCTTAAATTACTCAGAGATAGGAAAAATCAAGGAAGATAATTAAGTACCAATATATACATATATATATATAGTGGCAGGCAAGTCTCAAGTCGACTTATTATTATTATAAGTTGTTCATTATTGTATTGCTTATAAATTATACCTAAATACGTAGTATTAAAGAAAATGGAACCCAGTTTAACGCTACTTCAGAATCTTTTAAATAAACTAATTAGTAAGAGCACTAAGGGTAGGAAAAATACGTCATCAAAGTACTGATTTATTTTACAAAATTAAACCGATTCAAAAATAACAAAAATAATAATTCGGGAAATATGTGAGAAGGGAGAAACTAATTACCAAGGACATGGTGCCACTGATTAGTTAATACACAAATGTGTTTATTTATTATGAGAACTAATTACACAGAAGCTTCCAATATTATTAATGGAAAAAATAAAACATGTTCAACAATTTTGAACTCTTTTTTCCGTTGTATTTATTTATTGAAAAACTCTCTACGTACATGACTTTCTTAGTTTCTTTGTATATAATAGCACCATGTGTTGTTTTGTATTTAGTTTGCATAACTTAATACGCATTTAAATGTATATTAATTTCTATAGTAATTAGTAAGTACCCTGCATTTTAAGTACCATATGCTCTTATTCATCATTATTATTTGCTTAAAAAACATACCATATGTATGTTTTAATTAAATGTTGACAAGAAACAAAAAAGTAAATCGATTCAATGTTTCCGGAGATGAATTTTTTTTTTTATAAAAAAAAAAAGGAAATTGTTCAGAGTTTATAACTTATAACATCACAGAGGATACTGCACATGGGATTCAAGATGCTGCGAGACAGTATTGATTCTTGTTTTACGATGTTCGAAAACAAGTACCCCATATATATATATGTGTGTGCGCGCGCGTGTGTACCATTAAGAATAAATAACGTTGATCTGATAAAGTAATAACGAATGAAGTCAAACTATATATGTTATATTGGAGAAAGAATATTTATCGTGCTTGCACAGCACAAGGTTTGGAAAATCAGTGTCTCCAAAAGCTTATCAAAACAAGATCTCGATACGTGTACAAATTATAAGATGACAATGACATAATTAAATAACGAATTACGCTGAGAGTATAATTAAATATACTCGATTTTATTTTGATATAAGAGTTAAATATAGTCAGTTTTTGGTGAAAGTACTTTTACAACGTAAATTAAGTGATAAAATATACACGTACCAACCCATGTTGATTAAATTAGTTCACATGGTTGGCCTCCTTTGAAACTTTCTGCGGTTCCTTTCTTTTGAAATGGGATCCGATTTAAGGTAATCAGATTAAAATGAATTTTCAAAGAGTGTTATTGTGTAAAGGTGTCCTAAAATAAGATATTTTAAATTTTAGGGACTAAAACAAGATTTTCTCAATATAATTAATCAAGAGACTAATAGACTATGATTAAACCTTTATAGACAGCTCTATAATGTAATATATATATACACACACATATATATAAAACTAGTGGCAGAAATTTATTATTTTTTTCAGAGACATATGGTAAAATACAAATTATAATATATTTTAGACTCCCTGCCTTATCTTAAAAGAAAAATTCTTACGAATTAGCACACAGGATTGGGGTAATTTTGTAGTAGGCTGAAAAAAAAAAAAAAAACACCCATAAATGTTTCCGAATGGTTAAATTTTCATTTGATTAGTTTTAAGTATATGTTGTTATTGATTATAATATGATCATACATTTAATCATTTAGATACTCATATGCTAACAACCGTTAGGTATTCCGTACCATAGAAACTCCTTTGTGATACTAGCTTCACTTTTTTTAAAGAATTTCCTTTTTTCCTTGACGAAAATTAACTTTTTTTTTGGAAGGAGTTGTGCAATAAGATATAACGCTTATACTTTTTTTTTTTTTTTTGAAAGTGATGTATCGCTTATACTATTGATTGTGTGTCAGCATTTCTAGACTTTATATTCAATCAAAATTGTTATACCGTAAAGAAACAGTACGAGATTAATAAAATTTGTATGATGATGATTTGTAAACATTCGCTTGGAGTAATTATATTTTATCTTTATCTTTAGTTGGTCTTTGTTTTAAAGAATACAAAGTAATAGCATCAAATGTATAAATTATATGGTATAAATTTTAAGAAACTTACCCCTTTGACATGTCTATGAGGATGAATTCGAGGAATTATTCCCCATAAACATGTCAAAAACAGATAAATTTGTCAATAATAATCTTCTGATATATATATATACATCGACTGAGAAATTGAAAATATCCTTTTCCTCCTCTTGGCAACTTCTATCTCGTTGGCCTTTTGTCTACTTAAATAATTCTTTCATATATGTGAAGATAATTGTCCCATTGATTTTGTTCTATGGGCTTTCTTCCGCTAAAATCTAAATACGCGCGAACTTTTATTTATTTTAGTTTTGTTTGGTTTTAGCAAAATTTTTTTAGTAGAAACTTCTGAAATCCATATATGGTAGGACATATATTGTCGAAGATTGTCTTTTTGCTGAAAATCTATATCTTGGTTTTAATCAAAAGAACAAATTTGGTTTGTGGGAGTAATTTAAAAGAGCTAAGTTTTCCTGATGAGGCTCTTATTGTTTCTCTTGTGGATCTGCGTGCATCATTTATAGCTCATGCACGATTTTTCCCTCCGAGGGGAAGTCAAATGCAATAGCTTGATTAATTAATTACTGTTATGGTTTAGTTGTATTGTATTGGAAAATTAGTCATTTTTTCCTTTTACATTTGTCATCAGTATGAATTTACTCTTTTACTTTTGACTTTATATTCAAGTGTCTCTTAGTTGACAAATTTGTTCTTATTTTGTCTCCTCACTTTTGACTTAAGACTTGCTTGGATTCACTTTCGTTTTCTGTTTTTTATTTTTTTAAACATAAAAATAGAAATTTTTTTTAGAAGTTTGCTTGGCAACTTTATTTTTATTTTTTATTTTTAAAAATTATTACCAAAAATTTCAAAAAAAGTGGTAATAAAAAATTTCTAATTCTTTTATTTTTTAAAACAAATTTCAAAAACAAAAGAACATACAAATATTTGTACACAAGTGTGTGCATACATATATGCATATACATACACAAATATAAGTCTATATGACTTTCTCTATTATTATTTGTACTTTATTATTTTTGAAAACAAATAGTGAAATAAAGTTTGCCAACCATATTTCTTATTTATAAAAATTAAAAATCAAAACAAAATTTTTACTTCTGTTTTCAATTTATTTAAACAAAAAATTGGAAGTGAATCAAAGTAAGCCCTTAATATTCAAGTGCCTCCTACAATAGCAAAGTTGTCCTTCTTTTACCCCCTCACTTTTGACTTAGTATTCAAATGTCCCCCTAAAATAGTAAAGTTGTTATTCTTTTATCTCTTCAACTCTAACACCGTTCGAAAATTATTAATGGACAATAGCCAAATAATCATTTTACTTTCTAAATAGCTAATAAATATCTTTTACTATTTTTTTTTAATATTAGACGTTTCCAAAGAGCTAGTTTTTATGATTAAATAAATAAAATAAACGAAAAGAGGTAAAAGAAATATAATTTTTTAATGGTTATATATCTATATGTAAAACAAAAAAGAGACAAAATAGGGCAATTTTTGTATTAATTCATTAGTGTCAAAATATTTTTAAAAGTTATGTTTAAAAAAAAAAACCTATATATTTTCATATCCGAAAAACTTCCTAGAAAATGAAATGACTATTTTCCCTCTTATTTTTCATGAAAATAGTCATTTCATTTCATGAAAATTTTGAAAATAAGAGGGCGAATTCATGAAATAGGTATTTCATTTTCTAGAAAGTCTTTCGGATATAAAAATATGCATTTTTTTTACATAACTTCTAAAACTATTTTGACATTAATGAATTAATGCAAACGTTACTCTATTTTGTTTATTTTTTGTTTTACATATCCATATATAACCATTAAAAAAATTATTATTTTTTACCTCTTTTCGTTTATTTTATTTATTTAATCATAAAAACTAGCTCTTTGGAAATATCTAATATAATAAAAATAGTAAAAAATATTTATTAGCTATTTAAAAAATAAAATAATTATTTAGCTATTGTTCGTTAACAATTTTCTAACGGTGTTAGAGTTGAAGGAGTAAAAGAATAACAACTTTATCATTTTAAGGGGTATTTGAATACTAAGTCAAAAGTGAAGGGGCAAAAGAAGAACAATTTTGCTATTGTAGAGGCACTTGAATATTAAGTCAAAAGTAAAAAAATAAAAAAAGAACAAATTTGTTATCTAGGGGCATTTGAATACAAAGTCAAAAGTAAGGAGGCAAATTTATACTGAAAGCAAATGTAAGGGGACAAAATGACTAACTTTCCTATAAAATTGCTATTTAATGATGAAAAAACTACGGAAAGGAAAATTTTGCTACCATTAATTAATCTAACAGTGTAAATTTTCTCTCACTTCTAAAAGTTATAGTCAATCTAAGGATAAATGCAAAAAGAAGAAAAAGGAAAAAAAAAAGAAAGAAAGATAAAAATGTCATAAACTAACTCTTTTATTTACTACTTTAGTTAGTTTAGTACACTACCAAGAGTTTGTTATGTTCACTATGTTTGCCTTAAATAAAAGATATTTACACAAGGAGTAGAACAATATTACTGGGCTAAGTCTTTTACTTTTATTTAAAGAGCGGCTCAAGAAGCTGCACGGCTGAAGGAGGATACGGCTAACTTGATTAAGACAGCATTGGATGGGAGACCAAAGTGATCCTTTCTTGAACCTTTAATAATCATCATATTGTTTTTTAATATATTTTATACTTTAAAATGTAGCTTTGATACCCTTTAGAAAAATGTAGCTCTGATAAGTCATATTGTTATTTGCATAGCCTTTCAATGTCATGACCCCACCATGGATACAAGACACTTACCAAATTAATATTTCAAAAAAGTTGAAAGTGAAAGGCCCTCCCTTCCTACAATGCTAAGTATATATATAATTTTATTCATAAACCTCTAAAATAATTTTGATTATAGAAATAATATTCTCCCCCTATTTCATCTTGGAACCTCCTGAACAATCCCAAAATTGGAAAAATAAAGTACTTATCAACTAATCCATAAATGGTTTCATATATCTTTCTCATGATAATCCCACCAATTACAGATCAATCAGTGGATTAATTCTTATGTTAATTAGGTGACTTGACATCATCGTGCCTGTGTTTCTATTAGGATTGGCATTAATTATTACAGTGATCTATCATGCCTATATAGCTGACAACTTAATTTGGAGATTTAATTGTAAAATTAAGAGGAGTTGAGAAGAAAATATTTTTATATTGTCAATGAATTCATATTGTCTAAACTAATGGTTTTTTCTTCTTTGACATAGCCAACCAGTATATTAAGGATTGTGGTACTTATTAGACCTTTTGATATCAGACTCTTCTCTCTGCTTTTGCTAAGGTAATGGTCAATTAATATTTCTTAAAGCCAAGCCTCTACTCCCTTTAATTAATTACCTGTGCTTAATTTCTAGTTGTCGAGTAATTATTAATTACCGAAGGTGATGATCGATATAGCATTGATTTAGGAATCATACAACAGAATAGAATCTTAATGCTACGTCACTAGTGGTACACAACCGTTTTACGTGTCAATTGTTACTATGTGATAACAATTAACATAATAGGTCTCACATGAATTCTTTCTAAATTGTAAATTATTACTATGTGATAACAATCAATATAATGGGTCTCACATGAATTCTTTCTAAAATGTAATCACTTAGTAATAGATTGACACATTATATTGAGTAAATATGATATCCATTAGCATTACTCAATAAAATATTATCCACTAATGTGAATTGAACTAATTAAACTATAAATGTAAGAGAAGCGGTCGCAAAAGTAGAAAATGTTGTATCTGTCATCCAAGGAATTTCTCGTTGCCAACTGCTCTATGCTCCTAGTTAGCTAGTTCCATGCTTTACTTATTTTAATCATATATATCATATAAGGGAATTTATGTGATAAGGAACTAGTATAAATATGAACTTAATTAAGGTCAATTTTTTTTAAAGGGACTATGTCTACATGTATATACATATAAATAATCATATATATAGATATATATAAAGATTGTTAATCCAGTAGGTATTTATTTTTTACCTATGTGTAGGTATTTTTTTCTTAATCGTTGGATCATATCTAATAATGATCTAATGACTATAATGATGTATATGAAAAGACGTGCATTATTAATGTTATTTATCTCTTTTATTTTTAATATAAAAAAATATGCATGATAAATTTTCATTTGCCAAATTGATACCTATGCATATGTAAAAAAGAAAAAAAAAAAACCTACTGAATTGGTACCCATATATAAATAATCATATATATATAAATACACATACTTGCTTCTGATAAGACTCTCTTCTCTACAATTGTTTTCACAATCATATTTATATCCAAGCATGTATCCCGTTTGGATTATGTTAAAAAACACTTCTCTTTCTCTTCTTCTCTCTTCTCTTTTTTTTTCCTTAAAAAAAAAAAATCTTCCCTACTTATCCTCAATTCAAACACTCTGTTGACGGAGAAAATGCCCAAATGTTCTGTGGACGAAGTTGGCACTAATCATATATCTTGACGTGATCGTAAGAAGTATGCAGTAGTCCTATTCTTATAATTAGTTGCCTTTTGGACCACACTATGCACATGTATAATACATATGCCACATGTTGATCATCGCTAATAAAGTACTTCCATGGTATTCATTGCTTCATCATTATTCCCTAAGGCCTAGTCCCCTTCTAGCTTTGTCTGTTAGATGCATGTACATTATCAAACATCTCAAGTATTCATGGCGCCCGGGGACACAACTGTCCAATATATATTTCTTGGAGTACAATTGATATTAAAAGAAGATTTGTTTGAAGGTTTATGGTCTAATAAAGCTTATCCTAAAAAGGAGAAATGATATATATGTCATAGATTATAGGTATTTATATCCACATCATTTTTTTTTTGAGGGATTTATATCCACTTCATTTGTAGTTTAGATTTTTCAACTTACCATTAATATTCTATACTAGCATTTCACATTACTAAATAAAATGGACAAATTAGCTAAAATGAATTGAAAACCTTATAACTAAGATAACGTGCTTGGCTAACCAACCTTGCTTACTTGGGCAGAATACCACTTTCTTATTATCAAACGGAAAAGACACATAGAGAGGGCTATATATGTAATATGTAAGAGATTCTTTTTTTTTTTCTATATTCTTTTAAAGTACAACTATCAACTGTACATGTATGGGCCATTTGTATAATTCAAATTAATACTACACCCTAAAAAAAAAAAAAAAAAAAAAAAAGAGCAAAGAACTTAAAACTAAACATTTCGACTGTATGTGTGTTGTACACAAGTAAATATGTCGCTCCTTTATTATGTATACTCTTCTCGTGCAATTTTTTGTATTAATTACCTTTTCGAAAGAAAAATTGATTATAAGACTGATTAATTAAAACTTCAAGTGTATGAATTTCAAAATTTGGGACAGACTAATAGGATTAAAAGTTTTTTCTTTTTTGAAAAATACAGTAGTGGGGATTGTAATGTACCCTTGTACGTCAATTATAAATGTGAGTTAGGCTCAAGCCAGATTTTTTTTTTAAAAAAAAAAAGGGAAAAAAAAAAACCTTCTAGAACATATTGTCATTTTACAAACTTAATAAGAAAATCGAACTGGACTAACTATTGATTTTCAATACCTTCTCTAGCTATAGTTTATCATAAAGTTGGTAAAGATTCACACGTCACAATTTTCAGTAAAGGGCCACCCCATTCTGTACGTATGAGAATAACATCAAAAGCATTAATAAGAATTTAGAAAGAAATAAAAATTGTGTTTATTTCTCCGAATATAATTTGTCCCATCTTCACATATTAATATAAGTCCTTTGATCATATTAAACTAACGTTACGTATGTAATTCACTGCTTCGGGTTTTTAATAATTTAGCTCCGTTACTTCAGGGTATTGAAAACGTCTAAGTTAGGGTGGCCGGCTTTGGACCTGGTACGTACAATAGAAAAATAATGAAAGACATTAAATAATTGTGTGTAAATCCTTGAAGATTTTCCTTGATTTTTTTTATCTTCTTTAATTCTTCTTAAATAATTCGTCTATAATCTAAAATAAGTATATACACGTATTTGTGATTAATTTCTTACATTTATCAATTATTCTTCTTGGTCTATCGTGATGACATCGTCAAATTAAGGAAAAGATATTTGAACTTTACATTAATAGTAGTTATCCTTTTTCTTTTTAAGCCAAAACAAAAAAAAAAAAAACAAAAATCCGATTACATATAATCCAAACCACTTAGGGAGAATGAGGTCAAGGGTTCGAGGCCCCATGTCGCCCTTGAGAGCTCAACCGAATGGGAGTGACTCTGTAAAGTGACCCGCCACCAGGATCTTATCCGTCCTTCTTATTACCCAAAAAAAAAAAAAACTACTTATTACTAACACTCATCAGGAGTTAATGGTGCACGAAATAAAGATTATATACACTACATTCACAATATATAAATGTTTGATGCTTTCAAATCGCTCTCTACTTTGAGTTGCTTCATTCAATTAATGGCATAATCAAAGAACACATTTTTCTAGTCAGACACTATAACTAATTGGATAATGCTTAAGGTACCAATTTTTGTACTAAATTTTTAATACCAACATATGTGGCATGTGATTTGTCACCACTCAATTGATGATAATGTTTAATCTATTTGTAGTAAGTTTTAATATACTAATTAGATGGTGACAACTTATATGCCACATGTGTGGTTACAAAAAATTTGGTACAAAAGTTGGAATATGTAGTGTTATCCTATATATCCCAAGTTTTGTACCAAATTTTTTGTACCAATACATATGGCATATAAGTTGTCACCAATTAATTAGTGTGTTAAAACTTACCATAAATAGATTAAACACTATCACCAATTGAGTGGTGACAAATCACATGCTATATGTGTTGGTATTGAAAATTTGGTACAAAAATTGACACCTCAAGTATTATCTGATTAATTAATCTAAAGACTAGGTACATATTACAATGCATGCTTAGATGAAAAAATATATATATATATATTGATAAGAAAGAATTAAATGCAGGTACTATACGTGGTGGCTTTGTATTGAATACGATCCTATGGATTACGTACACATAGGGGTGTAAATCAGGCCGCCCAAGCCCAGCCTAAATCCAAATTTTTGGATTACATACCACCGATGGAATCTTGTTTGCCATTAATAGGGGTGGCAATTTGAGTTACGACACGACATGAATATAACACAATTTTTGGTGGGCTAAGGTCAAAGAAAAAGGGTGCGAGTCGAAATCGAGTCGACCCGCATGACACGAATTAAAAAAACGGTTCAGGTTCGGGTTAACCCGCTTGACCTGCTAAAAAAATATATACATAATTAAATTATTAGATTATTTTTTATTTAATTTGTTTATGACTATTATTATAAATATATTGCTTAGGATTATAAGTTATTAGTTATATTTATAAATTATTCCTAATTTATATGTTTTGAAATGAGACAATAATAGACTTAGTAAAGGAAAATATAAAGAGAAAAATATAGATCATAGCGGGTTGGCAAGTCAAAATCAGGTTGACGGATCAAAATCAGGTTGTGGGTTAGGTATTATTCACCTAAGCGGGTTGCGCGGGTCGGGTTCGAGTCCACCTAATTTAGGTGCGGGTCGGGTTAGTGTTGACGTTTTTCTGATATGACGGGTCACGAGTCGAGTTCGAGTTAACATAATTTATGTATAAATTAGACTTCAACCCGATACAAACTGACCCACCGATGCGAATTGCCACCCCTAGCCATTAGAGCTACCATTTCATCTCTACACTCTCTACAAGCTTGAACCGAAGATAAAGTTTCCCTTTGAAGCCAATCACTTGAAATCAAGCCACTTTGTATTTATGAGCAGTCTGTCAAACTTGAGGACCATTGCAACAAAGACCCATTCGTGGTGGTGTATGCCACAATTTATGGGCAACAACTGCTCTTTGATAAGCGTTTACTTGAGTCAAGCCGAAGACGATAACTCAAGCGCTTCTTGGGAGGCAACCCAATTGTTTACTTTTTCATGTTCGTGTATTAATTTTCTATGTTCGTGTTTTGTGCAATTCAAGGAGTTGGTGCCACTTCAAGAAGATGAAGCTTCACGGCTATTTACCAACGAGAGAAGTATCCTTAAACTCATTCTTCTGTTCTTTAATTTTTCTTTAAGAAAGTTTCGAGTCGGGCCAGGTTGGGTTTAAATTAGTAAAAGTCATGCCCAAAGCCCAACCCTAAAAGCTTCGGGCTCTAATATAGAGCCGGACTTCGGACTTTATGTTCGGGTCGAATTTAACCTTCGGACCACAAATTAATATATATATACATTAGAATAAGGAAATAGTGAAAGAATTTTTTTTTAAACACAATTACAAAACAATACTTTTACTTTAATTTAAAAAAATGAGCTTTTTTTTTCTAAAAAAAAAATTATTATATTTTTTGAGTTTCGAGTTTTTTAAATCGAGCTTTAGGTTCGGTTTTCAAGTTTGGACTTCGGGCCGAGTTTCAGACCGAGTTCATGTGAAAAATACTAGGCTCAAGCCCAACCCTAACGATAATTAGGTTTGAGCCGAGTTTGGACCGACTTCGAATCAGGCTTTTTTCGGACTAGCCCTTTGGGTTTTGGGCTTTTGGACTCTTTTTAGGGAAAAGAAAATGGGTAAGACTAACTTGGGCCGAGATGACTTTTTTGTGCATTTTTTTAAAAATGACATTTTTAAGAGTGTAAAAAACTTGTTGACCTCTTGACCATAAGAAAATCCTTAATGATTGTTTTCTAATGATAAAAAAGATTTTGACATGTCTTTAACACTCTTAAAAATATTACTTTTAAAAAAATTCATTAAAAAAAAATCATTTTAGCCCAAATTAGTCTTATCCATGTCATTTTCTCAAATCTTTTTACACCCCTACGTACACGAAAGAGGTATTGAACTGATGTACACCCCGAAAACAAAACAATGAAAAAAATTAGAAAAGAGTGACGCATACGTGTAAAAATATGAGTGGTCCTCATAAGCCAATGGAAGTGACATAAACATGTAGGTCCCACGTTAAAGGATGCTAAGGAAGTCAAAGAAATTGACCGTGTGATTAAGAGAGGGATAGATAGTGGGGTCATTAAAACCTGTCCTCATGCACACGCCAAAATATTTTAACATAAAATTACAAAGTATTGTCAGTCAGTCTCGTGGGTTTTTGTCCTCAAGTGCCACGTTGCCCTTAACTTTCCGAATTTATCGACCCCAATACTGTCTCCATCAGACGTTAGTACGTACACGCCACTACCTATTGGCTATTGCTGTGAAAATTGACCGTGATTTTATATAGTTGGATTAATTGAAAAACCATAACTTTATTCAAAAAGAAAAAATAAGAAACAATTTTAACCATAAATTTTGGCAGCTGTAAAATTACATCTCTATATTTCGAATTTTTAAAAATTTATACCCTCCCCACATTGTTTTGAGTAACTCATGGTATTAAAAATCAAAATTATCCTCCTTATCGTTATTACCAAATAACAAAATAAATAAAATTACTTAAACCAGAAAATTTGAAAGAAAATAAAAATAGAATTACATTAAACTAAAGGTTTTGATTGTGAACAGAATTTTATTTTAATCAAAGCCATAGACCTAGAACACATCTTATACGCTCTTTATTGGAGGGTAAAAAAAAATTTATTAAGAAATTTTTACATAAATTAGTTTGATTAGGATTTGAACTATTTCTTTCTCGTACATTCCCAAAATTTTAGATCAATTAGCTAGCCTCAATTAGCCCGGAGGGTGTTTCTACCTGAAATTCGCTTTTCCATGTTGCCAATCACATTTGTTTGGGACAATGTGCAAATTTATACTAAATTGCCATGTGGCAATGAAAGAAATTGACAAATTGTTTGGTGAAAAATCCCGTTTTGGCAATACTCATATATACATGCGTATATCTATATTTTATGAAAAAAAAAAACAAAAAAGAAATTGATTTTCACGCCCTATATAAGGTACTCTTTTTCTTTTTCTTTTTACTTTTTTTTTATATAGCCCTATATAGTACTTGATGCGTGTATTTGGTGTAGCATATGTTTCTATATGATTTTAAATGTTAGGTAATAAAGTAGCAAGCATGCGCTTCCTGATCTCTACCAAAATAAGAACACTGACTAAATTAACTTTAGAATATAAATTAGACATTCTAATGGACTAAATATATTCCATCAAAATATCGAAATGGTTAATTATGGCATAAATAGAAGATTAGAGTTATGTATATATAGTTGTTGTCAAAATAATTTCTAGTACTGATCCATTCGATTCTAACAATTAACAAAATTATGTAATAATCTTGATTTCGGGTATTGATTCCAACCCTTCATCGTTCACTCCATTGTATTTTTATTGCTAATTTCATTTTTTCATCAAAATAATGCCACATTCAGTAACGCTAAAATGAAAAACCATTCTTTATTTTATTTGTTGAGAGTGATCGTTTTCAGATATGTCATATTAATGGTAGAAGTTTTAATATTGTTGTCCTAATGAAATGTACTTGGTTTCATTAATAGTCGTGAATCATGTAAAGAAGATTATGCACATTATTATATATAAGTAACTATAAGTGCATATATAAATAGACAAAATAGGTAATTGTTCGATAAGTATTAAAAGGTAATTATTCATTTTATATAAGCATGATAAAATATACTATAGCCTAATTAGTGGTTATTGAACCAACCTATAGCTAGATAATAGAGACTTAATTATCTCGATGAAGTCTTCATTATAACAATGACAGCTAAAATTTGATGCTTTCTCTGACTTATATATATTTATATATTAAAATGTTCAACAAGATTCTCTTTCTTCTAAATGATTGAATAATATATATCAATCAATTTGAAAATGAAAAATCAACGATAGCTAATTATATGGACCGCCGTTCTTCTTAGCATTTGGATTTCTGACGACTGACGAGTGCACACAACCATTTAATCTAGAAGGTAATACGTGGAGAGACAATGACCTTAAAGGCAACCACCCCCAAAGATGTAGGGAACCTACATTTCTAGATCATATCTTAGGATGCCAAAACCACCCAATTATCTACATCAAATGCCTTGATTGTCTTTCGTTTTCTTTTACATATATAATAATAATAATAATAATAATAATAATATTCAATACAAGAGAAAATCCCTTCCCACCATGCACCCCACGTCATCCAGATTCATATTATAAACCAATTATCCTTTATAGCCATTAAATAATAAACTATATATTTGTATGTATTTATAGGTCTAGCAGGGAAGGCTGAGAGAGGAGTATCGAGGCCCATATCATGTGGCAATTTTAGGGTCCACCTTTGTGGTTATCTACTACATGGTTTTATATCTTATAGTATACACATATACATATACATGATGTAATAAATATACAAAAATCTATGACACTAATACATTATACACACATATATATATATAACGCCTACTCTTAAGTTTCCATCAATCCTTTTGGAAGCAATATTGCAGGACTAGCTTATAAGAACTGGAGTTTTTTCAAAAGATGTCTTTGGCAATGGAAAAGAAAATTAAGTTTACTTTGAATATTTAGTGAACATTTTCCGCCTCTGTTTGGTTTTATATATAGTATTAGTCTGTATATTTCATGTACAAACTCGTAAGTTAATATATATATATATGTATATAAAAAATTTAATGCTATTTATTACCATCAAAAAAATTTAATGCTATCACTATTTTTTTTAGTATACATTCATGGTCACAAAAAAATTGTAACTATTGAGAAATCCTCCATATATATATATCAACCTATATATATATGCATCTAATATTTAGTATGTATTTCTCTGTGAATTGGTCATCATTGCTGGAGAATTTGGTAGTTTCTTTTTTCTCTGTTTTTTTTTTTTTTTCTTTTTTCATCTTGTCAAGTAGCTAGTTATATATATTCCTCTGACATATATTCAGCTTGCCTTATCATGAATATAGTACTTCTTTGCCTTGGTCTTAATGGCAATATATGTACGTATTGCTTCTTTTTTATGTTCTGCAAAACACAATATGCTATTATATATATATATATACGCATTACTGTTTCCTTAGGATGCATGCTCAAATAGGTCATGAACTGCAAAAATATCCAAGAGGAAGAAAAAAATACTAATGATAATAAAATTAAGGAGGGAGGGAAGAAGAACAAAAGGGAAAAAGCAAAGGCCAAAATGAGATGCTTTTGTTATCTGTATATTAGGTGCTCAAACATAGTATTTGATCTTGCGAGAACAAAGTGGAGCATGCCACCCTATATGTAAGCTGCCTGACAAATAATACCCTAATATTATATGAATTTGAACAAAGTAATAAAGCAATTATTTGTATTAATTAATTATTAGCGAATACTAGAGCCTAGAGGGTAAGATAACTAAAGTAAGTAGGTATATTTATTCGAGTGAAGAGAGTGGGGTTAGAAAATTCTTTTTACTAAAATAATACAACGTGAAGCACCTGAAGTGGGAAAAAGAAGCAACAAATAGATTGCTTCAAATATATATTACTCCAATGATTTTTGGCTAAAATCTTGTACAATCATGTTCATTTTACTCTTTCCACCTTGTATATACTCAACTTCATAATCAACCTGGCTAGTAGCTACTTAGAGTTAGAGCTTTGTGTGGTCCAGTAGTTCGATCATATTATTGTGTTCTTACTAGAAGTGAGATCTAAATTCATAATTTTATATATATATAGGGCACCAATCCAGTAGGTATTTTTTTTTTTAAATTTATATATAGGTATCAATTTGGCCAATGAAAATTTATCATGCACATTTTTTTATATTAAAAGATAAAAGAGAGAAAAAACATTAATAATGAACGTCCTTTTATGCACTTCATAATAACCATTGGATCACCATTAGATAATAATCCAACAGTTAAAAAAAAAATACCTACATATAGGTAAAAAAAATACCTACTGGATTGGCAACCATATATATATATAAAAGGAAAATTCTTGTGGTTCGTAGTTTCAATATCTGTTTGTGAAATAATATATATACGGTATGTTAATATATATATATATGTATTTATTTATTTTATAAATTAGTGGATTATGAAACAAGGTAAATATTTTGACAAGAGGAATGTTTTTTTAATTGTTTAAATTATTATACGAAATTCGTTATTAAACTCATATGTTCAGCACTCAACAATCTGTAAATAATCTCAAGTTACTATTAGTGGCATGCTATATAATCTGATTAGGATATAGTGAGTTTCTATGCGTTAAATTCTGTCTTTTTTACTACAAGACCGCTTTTGCCAAACGCGTCGGACCAATGACGGACTTCTACAAAATAACTTTAATATTTTTACGTAATAGGTTACTACCACTACAACATTATAATAAATTAACGACGGTTAAAAACTGCCGTTAATATAGGTGCCGTTGAAAGTGGTACCTTTAACGGCGGTTATTTACCAATAACTGCGGTTTCACTAGAACTGTTGTTATTGGTGAGGAGATCTTTAACGGGAACCGCCGTTAAAAGCCTTTTTCAGGAAAAATTTTTTTCCCTCCCCAGGGCACTTTATACAACACCACAATATTAAACTTGCCTAAAAAGAATTTTAAATCAATTCAAAAATAGACAAACCTGGATATAACTGTAATAAAGTACATATAATAAACATAATTAAAATCTAGTACATATAACTAAAAAGTTTCTACTATATAGATAATATACTCTAACATAAATATATTTAAGAACCAATAATGAGTTTCTAGATACATATCACTAATACTTGCAACATAAACTTATCGAAAGTTATATTAACAACTCTAACATAGATAAAGTGAGCGAACTGAGATACACTCTAACATAAACACCGCATTCTATATAATTGAGTTGAGATGGACACTATAATTACAATAGAACTATAGTTAAAATACATAAAGATGAAAGATAAATAAAGACATCCCATACGAATAAACTATATCTCATACCTTAATATGATACTAAGTTGGACCATCTCTTTTTCCTCTTCTTTCCGTATTTATATGAAATATTTTAAATGCACTAAAAAAAAACTTGTGTTTTAAAAACTAATGGACCAAATAAATAAACATATATTCTATATATTATACTATACATTATATTAACCATGATAAGAGATTTATAGTACCCGATGATTGTCCAAGTGGATACAAGAAATAAGTATTTTTTGATACACATTACTATATAGAAATAATATACAAGGTCACGTGAGCGACTATCATTTTTAATACTGGAAAGATAAGAATGCACTCCAACAATCTATTCTTTCGATTCCAATTCAAAGTATTACCATTTTAGCATTATGAACCTTCAAATTCAACTCAATTCATACATAGTACAAACTTTTGACTATTCTAAAGTTAATAAACTAAATAATTTCAAGTCAATGAAAATACTA
>JXTC01000079.1:262564-326008 GCA_002914845.1 Trema orientale | reverse complement strand
CGCCGTAAAAAGTTAAAATTTGAGTATTAACGGCGGTTGCATTAGAATCGCCGTTAAAGGTTTAAAAAATTTTAAACTTTTCTCGGCGGTTGTTAGAAGTCCTTTTTTTGTGGTGTACTGTTTAAATTTCTCAAATATTTATTAAAACAAACATGACATCTGGTTAGGTAGTAACTTCATTATTGTAACTCACGCAAATACTTAAAAGTAATGATATGAGTACCAGTAGTGTCCAACATCATAATAACGTGTCATTCTGTTATTGGTATTCTAATTAATAAATTGAGTCTCACATGGATCCACCTGAAATATACTTATAATTAGTCAATAACAGACTGACATATCATATGGTACTGGGTACTCATAGCATTACTCAATACTAAATAGCACAAACATGTATGTCAAAACAAAATTCTTAAACATGTTTTAAGTTAGTGGCAATATAATTTAGAAAGAATGATGAGTTGTTACGAACAACGATAGTCAATTTTTGAGACGATACGACTTGAAAATGATATAAAATAAATGAGATTGAGTGACCTATTTAATATTCGTGTCGATTTTGGGTTTGATATGTATAACATAAATAATAAAGTAGTGGATTTCGAATTGACACGCTTAATTCAAAAATAACACATGTAACACGTTTAATTAAATAAATCGTTTTCATGTCAACACAACAAGATACCAATATGACATATTTATTAACATTTTAATGTTTTAAATGTGAATTTGTTTAAACATATTTTACATATATTAACTTAAATTAATAAGAGCATATTCGTATTAAATTTGAGTATTTGTGTATGTATCATAATATAATACATAACATATTTATTAAATGAGTTACACGTGTATTAATTATATCGTATTCGGATTTAAATTTTTGATAAATTTATTAATCATGTCGTATTTAATTATTTATTTTTGATATATTTATTAGTTATATTATATATAAATTGAAATATTATTATGTTATATTATAATCGTGTCGATCATAATACGACACAATAACACAAATTACTGCTGTAGTTTGAGAGATGGTTCTCCGAGAAGAGAACTGTGGACAACATAATAAGGCATATTAGCAATACTCCAGCTTATAGTTGCAATTTCTGTGATTGAGACCCACAACGACAACGACAGCTTCGACGCATCGCCGGACCCACATCACATGCCCATTACCAATACCCCGCATAAAGCACCAACCAAAGGACCCCACAAAAATGTAGGGGACCTTTCCCTTGCTTGGTGTATGGTCCCACAGCTATGTAGTCTTTAGTCTACTCTAATATAGCTTATAGGAAAGGGACTATATGGGAGATTAGGGGAGCAAAAGTAAAATGCGTTTTTGGTATTGGAATCTCCTTTGCTGTTTACCACACCCCATTGTTGTCTGCCTTCATACATGACTCTGCAAATTATACTCTTGTTTTTTTATGTATTGTTTCATAAGAATAATTTTACAGCTGATTTGCTCATCACCTTGTGTGGTAAATGGATGTAGTTTTTCTTTTTCTTTTCTTTTTTTTTTTGGATTATATCTTATTCTTATATATGAACTTTCTTAGTACAATCTGAATCTTTCTTTTTCACAATTAATCTCATACATATGTAGTGATTTAATTTAGCTTTTTGAAACTTTAGATGTTGTTACAAAACCTTCACTTGGGTGATTAGGTTGAGGTGAAACGAAGGATTTTGCAATAAATTAATTGAAAGTATCAATAGAGGTAGTATCCGCAATAAATTAATTTAAAATACCAATAGAGGCAGTGTCTATGTGATGACCACCACAATAAAGGATTTTGTAAGAATTTTCATATATCCATGGTCATATAAAAATTACAAAACTAAGTCAATTATGATATTGATCACACTCTTTCTTTTTGGATTTATTTTTAAGATGAATGTTAGAACGACTCTTTTTTTTTTTTTTAATTGTCCTGCTTTACTATTTAACATGTAAACTTCACTACATTTTTATAATATTATTGAAATGTGATATTTTTCTGTGATAATAAGAGATTGATGTTAGCTCTATTATTAAATTTTGATGCGGTTATCCAGCTAGTTCAAAATATGTTTTATTTAGAATACAGTAATTTTGTTTTATTTAGTTAGCTATGTTAAATATATTTTTTAACTTAAAAAATACCAACCTTTTTTTTTTGACTACGTAGAACACAAAACACTTTACTAATGTATTTTGATTAAATGAATTTCTTTTTAATTAGCAAAACATATATATATATACATAACGGTTGTCAATCTGGTAGGTTTTTTTTTTTTTTTTACCTATGTGTAGGTATTTTTTTTCTAGCCGTTGGATTATCATCTATTAATGATCTAACGGCTAAAATGAGATGCATGAAAAGACGTGCATCATTAATATTTTTTCTCTCTCCTATTTTTTAATATAAAAAAATATGCAAAAAAAATTTTCATTGGCCCAATTGATACCTATGCATAGATAAAAAAAAAAAATACCTACTGAATTGGTTCCATATATAACTTGGGATATTATAGATTAATCCTTAACAAGTCAAGTTAATAAATCTCAAAAAAAAAAAAAAAAAGACAAGCTAAAAGAAATGTTCCATACTGACAACCTTCCGTTTTATTTTTTCATTTTTTGAAAAAGAATATTAACATAAACGTGTAAGCAAAAATGGACGATGATGATGGGTGTAGCAGGCAGAGTTTAGTTGGGAAGGCATTCATGGGACTCAGGAGCTGGTGTGTAGTGTATGGTGTCTAGTGTAGGGATACCCCACATCTCGAATTTGGGACCAGGCCAGAAGATATGAACTTAGCTTTAGCCATAGACGGTCCCATCACCGTACACGTGTTGCACAAATAAGTCAAGAGATGAGAGAGCCCTTAACGCACATTCACAAAAGGCCACAGGCAGAGGGCAGAATATCTCAGAAGAAAAAGAAAACAAAAGAGAGGGGCCGCCATGTGCGACTCTCCCTCCCTACGGCTCAGTCCCTGACCCTCCTCAGAATCCCCACCGCCTCTTCCGCTTCTTGCCAAAACCGTACACCATTTTGTTTTTTACCTCCTTTTTTTATTCCAAATCTTTAAACCAAATTTTTTTCTTTGGGCGCGTTTACAGTAGAAGCGTCCCTGCGTAACCGCCTCTTTCGCTTCTTGCCAAAACCGTACACCATTTTGTTTTTTACCTCCTTTTTTTATTCCAAATCTTTAAACAAAATTTTTTTCTTTGGGCGCATCCACAGTAGAGACGTCCCTGCGTAGGACCCTGTCTATATACCGTTTGATGGGAATCTATGTATAAACAGATTCCCCACAGATTCCCGTTATTCCCTACAAATTCCCATCTAACGGTGTATAAAGGGTGGCCCTACATAGGGGCGCCCCTACTGTAGCCCTCCCCTTTTTCTTTTTGTTAATAACCCTTCAATTATAAGTAAGGCTATCGAACACCTTAAGACATCAAATACGAGGTGTCATTTTTTCAGAAAAATAAAATTAATAGTTTAACATATTGGATTTCACGTTGGGTCCTACCTGAATTATCATTCTACCTTTTAGTGAAAAACGGACACCTCATGTAGTGTTTAGTAGGAGTGTTCATGGCCAGTTTGGACGGTTTAAATCGCTAATCCAAAAACCAATCCGAATGTGCGGTTTGGCCGGTTTACCAATCTGTGCAGTTTGAGTTGGTTGATTCAAACCAGCCAAACCACACCTACATTTTGCGGCCGGTTTGGGCGGTTTCTGCGGTTTGAAAACTTACAAAATTTGAATTAATACAACATTAACTAAGCTTATATTATAATCATATTTCATCTAAAATATAAAGTCTAAATATAAAACGAAACCATAACATTGTTAAAAGCTACAACCAAATCGAAAGTCCTAGTAAACTTAATTTTTAGTTACAACTTACAACCTAATCAAAATTGAATAGCAAACAAAGTCTTTAATCTTAAACACATTACAACAACAAGACTTAAAGTCTAAGATATCATAAGAGTCTTAAGCAGTATAGTCTTAAATGAGCTAAGAGTAACCATTCCTCAATTAGACTGAATAATCTTAAATTTTTAACTATTAATATACATATTTTTTTTAAAAAAAATACATATACAAACTTATTGGCCGGTTCGGTTTGAATTCAACCGAATTTGTCTAAAACCGAAAACCGAACTGGCCAAGTCAGTTTTCATATTTTTTAATCCGTAACCGGCTATTAAAGGAAAAAAAAAACTACATGAATTGGGCGATTTCTACGGTTTAGCGGTTTTTTTTGAACACTCCTAGTGTTTGGCACCTTAAGGTGCCTCGTAGTATTACTCTTAAACTATACTCATTGTTGTACTACTTTGGTCACTGAACTTTCTACTTACATAGTAATGACCGAAGAATTATTTGATTGTTATATAGCAATGGCACTTTTTTTTTACAAATTATTACTTTTTTAATGTAAAATAGTCATGGACAAAGTGTATAATTAGACATTATTTATTTTTATAAGTCAGACTCTCATTATCAGCCATAGTTACCAAACTGTATACTTTTCACATAGAGGTGACAAATCTTGTGGGCGGATCAGGTTCATGTCGAGTTGAAGTCTAATATATACATAAATTACATCAATCTGACCTGATTCGTGACCCGTCGTGTCAAAAAATACCAACACTAACCTGAATCACACTCAAAAAGGGTCAATTCAAATCCGACCTGCTCAACCCGTTTAAATAAGTAACACTTAACTCACAACCTGATTGTGACCTGCCAATTCTTTTTTGACCCGCCAACCCTCTTGTGACCCGCATTTTTCTACTTTTGTTTTCTGCTATTGTTGTGTTATCTCAAAATAAATAAATTAGGAGTAATTTGAAAATATATCTAGTAACTCATAATCTCAAACACATACATAAATACATTTATAATGATAGTTATAGACAAATAAAATTAAGAATTTTTTTTATAGTTTAACTATTTATATATTTTATTGGCGGGTCAAACGGCTCAAGTTCGGATCAAGTAGGTTGACTCAGACCAGACCCTTTTTATATTCGTGTCAAGCGGATCGAACAAATTTTGCCTCTAACCCGTAAAAAATAGTATCGTGTCATAGTGTCATAACTCAAATTGCCACTCATATTTGCACATGACTCAAATTTGTTAAAAATTTTATAGTCTGTCAAAAATAAAATGGTCATTGCTATAATAATTGTATAAATCTAGGTAGTCTACTATGTAAATTGAAAATTCGGAGTCTTATTCTTGACCACAGATATCAATTATGCACTTTATAATAATTTATTTCTATTAAATATTTAACAGTTGTAACAAAAGGGTCATGCAACAATTATATAATTCAGGGATCATTATTATGTAAGTTGAAAATTCGAGAGGTTAAAGTAGTACAATTAGTATAATTCAAGGGCCATAATATAATTAACCCACAGGAAAAAAAAAAAAAGAAAAGCGAAAATATGTATTTTCACAAAATAAAGTGTACCCCTCATTTAGGGAGAGCCTCTCTATTTCAAGTTTAAGTTATTTTTTAATACATTAATTACAACCTATAAAAAGATGTTATATTCGGTATTAGAAAAAAAGGAATTTATGATGTACAACCTTATTTTTTTTAAAAAAAAAATTGGCATTAGTAAATGAACACAATTACTAATTTATAGATTACTGATTTTTTTAAAATATATAAATGCCTATTTGTTAGTAGGAGGTTTTAGTTTTTTTTTTTTTTTTTCCAATCCTTTTTACTGTAAGTTACGGTTATTAATAGGAAATCGTCGTTAAGTAGTACATTCATTTTTTTTCTTGGTATATCAAGCTTTTTACTTGGTATGTTTTCACATATGCTACATTGTGGTCTTGATTTTTAATAGATTTCTTTTTAGTCTTAGTATATCTTTTTATGAGATTGGTATATTTGATCAGGATTTCATAAAAAAAAGGATTTATCCATACATATATTAATATATATATATATAGGCACCAATCCAGTAGGTATTTTTTTTTTTTTACCTATGCATAGGTATCAATTTGGTAAATAAAAATTTTTTTTGCACATTTTTTTTATATTAAAAAGTAAGAGAGAGAAATAACATTAATGATGCACGTCTTTTTATGCACTTGATTATAGCCGTTAGATCACCATTAGATGATGATCCAACGGCTAAAAAAAAATACCTACACATAGGTAAAAAAAAAAAAAAAACCTACTGGATTGGCAACCTTAACGATAAATCACCTTTAAATAGTACATTTGTTTTTCCTCTTAATATATCGATCTATGTATTTGGTATATTTTCATATATATTGATTCCACTACTGCTTAATGTATTATTTTCGAAGTTACATATATTAAGCTTTTTAAACGGATCTACTATAAATAAAAATATATCTACAAATCTTAAAGACCCAATTTGAAGTATATATGTATATATATAGGTTGCCAATCCAGGAGGTATTTTTTTTTTTACCTGTGTATAGGTATTTTTTTTAGCCGTTGGATCATCATCTAATAGTGATCCAACGGCTATAATCAAGTGCATAAAAAGACGTACATCATTAATGTTATTTCTCTCTCTTACTTTTTAATATAAAAAAATATGTAACAAAATTTTTTATTGGCCAAATTGATACCTATGCATAGGTAAAAAAAAAAAAAATACCTACTGGATTGGTGCCCTATCGTTAGTAGCTGTAAAGTTCAATTTTGAAATTCCATGAAAGTAGAAAAATAGTTTAAAAACATCTTAACGAATAAATGGATATTAATTAATTTAACAATAATAATAAATTTGATGAGGATAATTTTTGTATTTATATTTAGTTGTTATCTAATTAGGTCATTTAGGTATAACTTTTGTGTTGAGGACATTTGTTAATTTTTTGACCTAAAAAGGGACATACATTTATTCAACCAAAGAGAGAGAGAGAGAGAGAGAGAGAGAGCAAAATGCTATAGCTATATTTTGTAAAAAAAAATAGAAAAATTTTGAATTTGGGACTAAATTTAAATTTGTGATTTTTACACTATTGAGTCAACTAATGATCTTATGGTGATTGACAAAAAAAAAAAACCTTCCATCATATGTTTATCATACATCTAGATTTATTTAAATACTCTCATCCTTTAACAAAATTAATAATCCAAAAAAAAAAAAAAGGACCGAGTGAACAGAAAAGCTTCAGCTCTGCTTGTTACCAGAGACAAAGAAAAGACATGATCATCCTTGTCGCAGCTCTTTTTCTTCTATTTGATGAAAGAGATGATCTATCACGATGCATGGCAAACTCTGATAACATTCTTGTGAGCGACAAAGAGCAAATCTCATTCCTTGACGGTGAGTCCCACGTTCTAAGACATTTTCCATGAACTCTACCTTCTCCTCATAGCACTCGGCCAGCTCAGCCAGTCTGTAAAACGATGAAATTGGATCTGGGTTTTTGAATCGAATAACCCAAATCTAGTTTTGTTTTCAACTATGGTTGAAACATAATTGAATGCTCCAATATTTTTTTTTTTAATTATGTCAAACTTTTACTATGTGTTGTGAATGTGGGGACACTTTTGGATTTTCAGTATTTCGTATTTTTTTTATAAAGTAAATGAGTTATAATTTCTCATATTTTACCATAAAATTTATAATAAGGTCAAAATTGGTATTGTTCCTTTAAATTTTCAATCCAATGCACAATAGTATTATTAATTTTTTTTATTATTTAATAATCAATAAGTTAATTTTCGTAATTTGTTGAAAATTGAAAACTGCATACTTATTCGTAATCAATAAGTTATATTTTAATATGATAAATGTAACAATAACGTCAAAAGTAGTTAAATGCATGTCATTTTGCATTATGGTATATTTGTTGTCAAATTTAGCACAATAAATAGCATTGCATTGAATGAGGATTTTTTTTGCTAATTCTATATTTTAATATTAGCACAATAATATAACATTGCATTAAAAAATAACTTATTATCAGTAATTAATTATAATTTGAACATATTGACTAATTCTATAATGTTGTCAGCTTACCATGTTAATATTATGGGTTGTTTGGAAAATAAATTATTTGTTTACCCTAAGATGAAAAAATAGATCCCCAATTTTTCTTTTAGCAAAAATAAATCTCTCTAATTCGCGAAAAGACCGAAATGCTCTAATATCATGTAGTAAATGATACTTATATCATATCATCGAACACATGGAAAAATCATTTTATTATTTTTTTATGTAATAAAATTTCAGATATCATATATTACAATATATAACAACAGGTGGAAAAAAGTTACTGTCTTTCAAAGACTTTAATATTATTGATATGGTAATATAGGGGTCAACATTGGTCTTCTTTTTTTTTTTTTTGTTTTTCCAAGTTCGGGTTGGTGAGAAGACAACAACGATAAAAGGCTCATTTGACATGACTTTTAAAGATCTCTTGGGCTTAAAAGTTATTTTTTGGAGATGTTTGGATGAAGGATAATACTACATATCCCAATTTTTATATCAAATTTTTTGTACTAACACATATGACATGTAAGTTGTCACCATCTAATTGGTATATTAAAACTTACAATAAATATATTAAACATTATCACTAATTAAGTAGTGACAAATCACACGACACATGTGTTGGTATTAAAAATTTGGTACAAAAATTAGTACCTCAAGCATTATCCTTGATGAATTGTCAGAAAATCTTTTTTAATTAGAAGATATTTTTAATGAAATATGGACCCATTAACTTTTTTAGTAAGATCTTCTTGAGCTTTCATTTCACTAAGTAAAAGTTATCATAAACGGACCCAAAATACACTTGGTTTTATACTTCTTTGTTAGGTTCGGATTCAAGGGTAAAATGAAGTTAAAAAATTAAAGAAAATGATAGTTTGGATAAATTTTTTGTGTTGAATGTGTGCTAGAATTGACTAAAATGAACACCGATTGAAGAAAAAAATATCTAATTTGCGTATGTTCAAGTTAGGGGTAAACAAATAAATAAAACCAATCCGCCTAAAATGAAAAGTACAACGAATGGGCGGTATAGTCTGAAACCGGCAAGGTGAACAGATATGCGACTTTCATATTTTAGCATAGTTTTAAATCTTACCTCTCGCTTAAACTAAAACACATTACAAGAGACAAATTTTGGTGTTATACAATAATAATTTGCTTGGTGTTTTAATTTTGCGAATTTTATCTATTTTGGTATATATTATGAAGATATAACTATGAACTTTATTGTTTATAGGCTTTATTTTAAGATTCGTGAAACTTTGTTGTTATAATTAATATTATGATTCTATTTAAGACAATATTTTAGATGGAGTATGAAGCCTTAAATTTTTAATATGTATAGAACTTTGTTATTTGATGAATTATTATTGGTTAATATTTTATGTAAATAAAAATTGGTTTATTTTATTATGTGATTATATTTGAAAAAATAATTACTTAATTTTAACAACCCCCATCATACCACCTAAAATCACCAATTAAAACCACTTAACCCACTGTATAATTGGGCAATTACAATTTAAGATCTTTGAAAAAACCGCACAAAAAATAAAATTGCCCAATCCGGCCGTGATCCACTCTTGGTTGAAGTTCGGTTTTGCTCGGATCGGGTTGTCAGATATTTTGTTCACCCAATTATACCATTAATCTGTGTGTTAACTTAAATTAGTTTTTCTTTATTATTATTATTGCTATTTTTTTTTTTTTTTTTCAAAAAGTACTATGTGTCATCAGCTTTTTAATAGCATTGTTAGTAATGACCAAGTAGTTGGAAGGTTTAGGGTGAAGATTTGGAAGTGAACGAAGAAAAAAGCTGCGGGGAAGCAAAGGACACGTAAATTTGGAGATCCCAATCATGTGGCACTGCTTTTTAGGTTCCCTCTCTTTAATCATCTTTTGTCTTTTCCTTTTTGGCATTTGATTTTGGGTAAAGCTCCGCCGTACGATCTATTTCTTTTTTTTTCTTTTTTAAACTTTTTTTATTCGTTTATTATTTTCTTCCCATATATAAAAATCACTTTTAGAAATTTTTAATTTGGTTTTTTCCTTCCTCGGGATTTTAACCGTCTTCCCGGTTTTATATGAGGTTCTTCACTAATTAAATACGCCAATCCATGTCTCGCTTAATTAAATTTTGGTTCTACTTGTCCTTTTAACGTCACTTAATTCTCTCCTAGGGTAGCTAACTTCTTTGTTTGAAAGTGTAATATCTTTATCAAACGAATATTTTTAAGTAGTAGTGCAAGAAAAGAATTATTTATCTATGTTATTTGAGAGTGTTAAAAAAGTTATATTAATTATGAGAGACGCGATACAAAAATAAAAATGATAAGACATTTGCTTTTAGATAATTGATAACGATAATTAAGGATGGTTATGGTTTCTTTTTCTCTCTCTTTTTTTTTTTTTGGAGGTAAATCACTTTTTCAGATATATATATATGTACGTCATTGATATTTGTAGTTTTTTTGTTTGCAAATTTCAAATTTTATTTAAGGAAAAAATATCTGAATTTATAAAGTTGTTTTTAGGGATCTCCTCAAGAAGAAAAGGCTTAACTCCTAAGATAATTTATAAAATGATAATACATAAATAACACGTTTTTCCCAAAAAAAAAAAAAATCATGCTGATTGTAATCGCTTTTTTTAATGGAAGGAAACCTTTAAAAACAACAGAATACTTCGTAAGAATAACATTAATTCAGGATATTTATGATTAATTTTATCATTTTGAAAATTATTAGAAATAGCATAAATATTTTTCTAGAATTATTGACGTATTACATCAATAACTTGACGTGATACTTCGCATGTTAATAGTCATAATAAATTAAAGCATACTTTAATTAATAAAAGAAAATCTATATCCAAAGTCGTGACGACACTAGTTACGTACACATGCCTGATCATTTCTTAAGTATCATGAGAAGAAACTCAGATAATTCTTGCTTACGGTTTTTCTCTTTTTGGTCAATGAACTTAAATCAACTTAATTTATACATTGCAATATTGGATAAACACGTTCGTGCTAGGAAATAGCATAGGTCAGTATTGGATAAACACGATCGTGCTAGGAAATAGCATAGACCTAAAAACCACTTTTCTTTAAAAAGTAATAATTTTTTTTTTTAAAAAAGTTAATTAAGAACCAAATATTTGTAAAAATTAAACAATATTCATTTCTACAAATGTGCAACGAATAAGCAAAACGATAAACTTAATTACTAATATTTCTCCAAAATTTTATTGATTAACTGATTAATCAAATGAAAATCTTATATTTATTAAATTTTGTGATGTGTTAATCACCATATCAAAGGTTGGGAAAATTTACGTTATTTAAAAGCTAGGCTTGATGTATGTAAGTTTACTCGTTGACCCCTTTTATGTGCAAGTACTTTACCATTGCTCGCCAGATTAAGCATCATATTAAACACAATGATGATTAAGTCAGGGATTAGGTACATAAATCAAGATATCCTCTAACGTTAAACATGTGGTAACTATGCAGCAAGCCTAATTTGTAGTTTTGTTGCTCTTGTACAATATTAGTCAATAAGTTGAATTTTCTGGAAGTGTCTTTACGATATTACAAGTATATAACTACGTGGGTTTAACGCTATAAATGTGCGAATTAAACGGTTTAACCATATTGTCTATAATATTTTATGTTGGTCTCCTAGGCCAAGAGGCAAATATGAGTTTAAATTGTATAAATATGAAATCTATACATAGGGGCCATATATATACAAATAATTTTCAGATATTTTTGTTTTCACTGTTATTACGAGCATAAATGGGATTGGAAGAAGAATTTGAAAATTTGGAATCCATAAAGAATTGTGATATTTATTCGTTTCTAAGGCTTTCAGAGCATGTTTTAACATGGAAATAAAAGCTTAGACTTCTGGCCTCAACAAGAACAATTTTCAAAATTGCCATTTAGATACTAACTAATAAATTGAACTCCACTAACAAAAACGCGGGACCACAAGACATGACTGTTAGATCATATAATTTATAAGTTGAAAAATTAGTTGAAATCTCTAACTTTATTAATGTGTGGTGCGAAATAGCAAAATGACTTGCAGTAGATTTAATGATTATATGAGGCTAGATAGTATCACTTTTAATCTTTATAATTTGATATTTGTTCAATTTATACTTCGTATTTTAGTTGTTATCAATATTGACTCGTAGATTTAAATTCTATTATAAATTTATACCTGATACCAATTAAGAATCGTTAATTTATCAAGATGATTTAATAAATTTATTTTCGAATGAGTTTTTATATAATTTATTTTTAATTTTTTAAAAAACATCTTGATAAATTAACTGCTCTAAATTAATGTCAATGTATAAATTTATAACAAATTTTAAATCTAAAAATCAATATTGATAATATTCAAAACATAAAGTATAATTTAAACAAAATATCAAAATATAACAATGATAATATCCCCATACGAGGCATATACCTATGCCATAAGATTCCTTGCAATTAGGCTCTCTTTTTTTTTCCCCCCTTTACTCTCATTTATGTGAATTTAGATTCATCAAAAAAAAGTTTTAAGTGGCTTGTGGTTCTGTCACGTCTTCATGTAGTTTGTATTACTATAACGATTTAAAAATTGTACTGCCTAAAAGAATATTTTCCAGAAATCATAAAAAAAATGTTTCTTTCTTTAAAAAAAAAAAAAAAATTAGATTCCAAGTCTGAGAAGTCAAGCCTTCTGAGCTCTGACAAAAAGGGTTACCGAAAAATTTTTTTGAAAGCAAATATTTTCAAAATGAAAAAGAACGATTGAAACTCACCGTTTTACTTGATCAGTTACCTTTTCCCCTAATTGTTCAAAGCTTAAGTAAGTAGTAAATAATAAATTTGCCCATTAAAAAAAAAAACAGCATTAATTGAAAAAGAAAAAAAAAAGAAAGAAAAGCGAGAATACGATTATTTTTCTCCATTACAGGAACTCATTCTACTCTCCTCCATGAACGATGGCTTTTTTTTTTTTTTTTTTTAATTTTTTTTTACTCTTTTTACAGACGATGAAACTTTAATTACGAGCTAATCATATTCCCGCACGGCTAGGTGAAAAACCTTAGTCGTCACCTTGCACCGAACCCCCACGTGAACACCCCCCTTCTCTCTCTCTCCCTCTCTCTCTTCTGGACCAGCTCCGACTTCTCAGTACCATATTTTTCCATTGGGCCTCTCCATAGTCTCATCTCTTTCAGCTCTCCGAGCTTTCACTTTCAACCATGGAAGAAGACTCGAGGACGAACGAACAAGCGTGAGATTCAAAATATAATTTACAGCACGAAATCCCACTTCTCTCATTTTTTTTTAACACAAAATTCTCGGAAAGGCTCTGAATTCCTGATCAGTTCACTTGAGGATTCTTCCTTTTATTTTAAAAAAGCTTCACTTCCGATCCATCATAGTGGGTTGGTTTCGATTCCATAGTTTTATTTTTTCATAATTTTTTTTTTTAGAAAAAAAAAATTAATTCCACTGATCGGAGCAGTACCACTGAAGGGTCGGAGCTTGGTCGTCGTTGAAGAAGTTACAGGCCTCTTCGGCGAAGAAATTGTGCTCCTCAATCTTCACGAACTGCGGCTGAAACGGCGCCGGTTTCTGGAACTGGAAGCAGTTCAACGACGAAGACGACAGCGGCGACGACGAGGACGAGCCGTTGAAGTTGAGCGAAGTCGACGGGGCTGGTGGCGGAGACGGCGACGACATCATCAGGTTCTGGAGAACCCCAGTTGAAGAAATGGACCCATTGTTGTTGGGACTGTTACTGTTATTGTTATTGTTGCTGTGGTGATTATGAACATCTTCGTTGAGGATCGCGCTGGAGTCGCTGTCCGAAGCACCGTCTTTGAAATCCGGGAACATGGAGACGACCTCTAAAACGACGCCATTATTGTTGTCGTTTAAACCCTCGTCGTAGTTTAGCACTTTGGACTCCTCCTCAGATGGAGGAAGATGATGATTATGATCAGGAGGAGGAGGAGGAGGAGCAGCAGCAGCATCAATCAATGTGAGCTTATTATCGGACTCGGTTGGTCCCATAATTAGCTCTTCTTTGACTGAGAGATTACTCTCTGAGTTCTCATCTTGAAGCTTGGATTTCAGTTCTCTTATCTATAAAACATTCAGATCCACCAAATTCAGAAAAACCAGAGCTTTATATCACTTAAGCATACATATCAAATGAAAGAATTGTACATGATAAAGTACTCATTGGTACCTCTTTAAGGAGGGCTTCATTGTCATGTTTAAGGGCATCATAGTTGAGCTTTAAAGCATCGTAATTAGCTTTAAGAAGGCCGTAGTCTCGTTCCAATTGCTTGGTTTTCCATCGAGCTCGGCGGTTTTGGAACCAAACGGCTACTTGTCTAGGTTGGAGACCAAGTTCTTGGGCAAGCTTAACTTTCCTCTCAGGTTCAAGCTTGTTCTCCACCTCAAAGTTCTTCTCCAAAGCCTTGACTTGGTCAACGCTTAATCGCCTTTTCTTCTCCGAGACATGGCCAGATTCTTCAACACAACCTTCTTCGTCTAAGCCGTCCAACATGGACCTGAAATCTCTACCATAAACATGGCTGCTCGGGCTGTGTTCCTCTAAAAAGAAAAATAAATAAAGACATGTGATTAGTAAATCGATCTTTGTTTTTTTGAATAAGTACACTCAAAGAGAAAAAACCCAGATAAAGAAAAAGAGAGTTGAGAATGAAAAGTCTAAGAAAATAAAGAACAAAAAAATAATTGTACTAATAATAAATCAAGAAAAAAAAAGGAGGAAAAAATTGAAAAACAGTAAAGGGTTTTTAAAGGTTCTAATGGGCATGTTTGAATCTAAGAAATATGCTATAAGAAAAAGTAAATAAAGGAGTTAAATGGGATTCTTTGTTAAGAACCTGTAGTTGGGCAGACAGACATAAGAGCACCCAGAGACTCAGAGCTGCTAAGCCTCTTCATGACTGATGAGGAGAAAAAAGATCTCAAAAGAAGTTGTGAAACAGATTGATCTTATTAGATCAAAAGCTTTCTTTCTTTTAAGGACTTTAATTTGCGTTCTTTGAGTGGATCTTTTAAGATCTTAAGCAGATTTTAGGACTCGGTTCTCTTTGTTTTGTTCACTTTAAGCAAGCAGTAATGGATGAAGACGAAGAAGAGCAAGTCCTTTGTACTCTGAAACAAGACCAGCTTGTACAGTGGTAGTAGTAGTAGTGGTGGTGGTGGCGTATGATAGTACTGTACAACAACGTATTACCTCTCTCCATTTTCCCATCTTTCTCTTTTCTCAATACTTCTTCTACCACCTCTGAACCCATCAAAGGAAAAAACAAAGCAAAATCCCAAAAAGCAAAAGAAACCCAATAAGCTAAGCGGGGAAAAAAAAAAAAAAAGAACAAAACACAGAAGTATTCAATCAAAGATTTCTCCCACTACAAATTTTCTCTCTCTACATCATTACTCAATCAGTTTTAGAAGCTAGTTGTGAAGACAGTATAGTCTATGCCTGTTCATCTACAATGGAAAATCAAAGACTGATTAAAGAAGGAAGAGTTAGAGAGAGAGGGAGAGAGAGGAGTCTGGGTTGAGAATGGAAAGGTCAGTGAACCAGTTCACAACCCAGCTGGCCTTACTTTCTCTCTCTTTAAATAAACCAACTTGGGTCAGATATAGGGTTAAAATCTGACTAAGGTTAGGTAGACTCCAGCTCTTTTGGTTTTTTTTCAAATGAAATGAACCCAAAATTCAACCCAAATGCAATTTTTCGTAACCGGCTATAGCCGGTGGGCTTTCCCGTTTTCGACCGTTTAATTAGGGAGACTTTTTGATTTTTAACGTTGGTTGTGGAAAAGTGAAAAATAGGGAATACTACGGCTCGGCGTCTTGCGGGCTCGGCTTCGTTTTGGCTTGCGCGGATTTGGCTTGCGTCAGCGTATCATGCCCGCACTATAGCGTGTGGTCGGTGCGATTAATCGGCGATTTTAAAAGTTTCTGTCCGATAGTTTTTGCGGCTTTATTTATTTATTTATTTATTTTTTTGAAATAATAATTTTGGTTTTTGGCAATTAGTTTTGGTTGGGTGCACCAGATTTCTATTCTACCGTACCAATCTTTTCCTTCCTACCTCTCTTTCAGTGCATGATTAAGGTACAATTTTTGCTTTTTTCTTTCAAGTACATAAGTTTTTCTGGTAAGAAAAATTAAAGATATTTCCTTACAGAATCTTAAATTTCTAAAAATGAAATAAAATAGTGGTTGAGGTTTTCAAGTTGTTTAAAGAAATCTTTCCAAAGAAAGTGTTGGCAAACATGCCAATATTCATTTGTCTGAATATCTATCAAATTCTAAACTTCATTAATGATTTTAGCATAATTTTTCTTACGTAGTCATTTTTACATTTTTAACGAAGAAATCTCACGTAATTGTGCACATTGTATTTGTACAAATTTGAAGAGTTTTCTTCTGTAAACATTGGGAAGATGAGAATGAGAGAGAGTAGTTGGATCGACGAACTACGAGTATTTAAGACAAGAAGTGGCAAAGGAACGACTATATATAAATCACTAAACAAAAGATATTTGAAGCTTAATGGAAATATATCATATGCTTATTTTTGCAATACCTACACGAAATTTATGAGCCAAGTATAGATGGCAGATCGGTAGGTATGAGATATCATGAGACAATTACGTTGCAAAATAAAAATGTTCTACATAAATTAGGATTTTGGGTAGTATTCCTTTTCTCAAATTAATTAGTTACAAACTCTAGTGACACTATTTTCGTGAAATTTGTAAAAATGAAGCATAATTATGCATTTAAATCAGATCTTAATAATATGCCATTTTATGAAACTTTTGCTTTCTTTACTATGAGATAATAATGAGATAAATAGATTTGTTTAAAGAATAAATGACATTGTTGAACATATATCCCATAAATATAATCAATTTATCAATTTACCACGCGTTCAATAATTTACGAACACAGGAAAGAACATAATTTCTTCAGTTAAGCATTAATTTGGGAGTATTTAATGAAAAAAAATATGCACCAAAAAGTCATGAAAATGGATTCAAATCGAACTTCAAACAAAAAAATAGAACTAACTAATTAAATTATAAGCCACATATGCTTATGGATGATTCTCCTCTTCCTTAAGAAATGCATTGGTGCCTTACAAGTTACAGATGTTCATACTAGTTACTTCACGGCTTTTAAGTTTGAAACGTATGGTTTGCTCGGTTGAAAAACGATATCACTTTTTCTAACCAAAAAGAAAAAATTGGAACTGTATTAAGATAAATTACCGACATCTCAACTATAGTTTTTTTTTTTTTTTTTTTTTTTTACATGGGGTGGGGATTCGATTAATACAGACCTTAAACCTCAACATACAACATGAGATGTGGTTACTGATTAGGCACAGATTTCAATTAAATTTGAATCTTAATGAAACATCCAGTGCACCAACCTACTCAAAATGTTTTAAAAACAAAAAGGAATATAGAAATTTAAGTCACCCCATTAACGGGAACAAACCAGAAAGACTTTTCTCGCCAAACCTAGGTAGAAAGAAAAATGTGCCTAATCGGTTTAAGTTAAAATAAACAAATAATTGAAATAAAACTTCCATATTTTTCGGACTTGCAAAGTTTTTATAAATGGTGCATCGCAAATCTATAGTTTCATATGATTGATTGCACGCACTCTCATATGACAACTCACATGGCATATGAAGGAGCTGTAAAAAGATGGGATAAGAAATGATATCCTCGCATCAATTTTTTTAAAAAAAAGATTTAGGTAAAAAACATTTGTATCTTCTGAAATCGGTTCAACACTTATCACAATCAGCTCAAACCTATTACAGTGAGAGAGGCAAACAGACATAATTAATACATCAAGCGTAGAAAAAGTAAATAAAACAAGAAAAATATGGGTAAAAAACAAAGAAAACAAACAAAAACATGTATGATTTCCAAGCAAGTAATAAAAGGAAAAAAAAAAAAAACTATTTCCCCTTTCTCTTTTTGAGAGATCTTCCACGCCTTATATTATCAGTGACACATCGAGTGGGGTGGTAAAAAAATGCCTGTCGGAAAGTGGTGGTGCATTTTCTATAACACAGAGCTCAACGGAAAAAAGGTGGTAGAATTCAATCTCAAAACCTTTATCAGAAAACTTTATCATCTTGACCTATATGCCTAACATTTTTCTGTCTATTTTTTTCTCTCTTCCTTTAGAGAACTGATAAATTATGAAGCAAAAATAGTGCAAGAAAGTCCAACCGAAAAAAAAAAAAAAAAAAGATCAGAAAAACCTCCCCTTTTGAGCTACTAACTTGTTTGGACTATTTTCACTAGCAAATAAATACAAAACCTGCATGATTGCAAGCTCTCTTTTTTTCTTTCTTCTAAGTGGAACTAAATTCACAAAAGTGGAACATTCTTTCATTTCATCATTTGAAAATTTTCACTTATTTGTTCGAACTGCACTTCCCAATCACAAGGAATCAAATGATGAACTTGCAACTCATTATGCTTATGAAGCCAGAAGCTAAGGTCGGCCAAGTTGGCCCACCTCCTACAAATACTAGTGAACTGACACCCCCCATAATCTTCCTATCCATATAAAAAAGCTTAAGCATAAATCACAAATCCAATTTTCTATGTATGCTATTCAACTCAATTATCAGACCCCAAACAAAAAAAGCAACAGTACATGAACCAAACACAAATCGACCCAAGAGTCATAACAATAATGAAATTACTTCGTTTAAAAACTACCCAGATTGTTTTTTTGTTTTTTTGTCTATCAATATATGTGTATTTATATATTATATGACCTATGAAGTTGATGTCTTTCCTAATACCATTACCACTTGGACAGCGTATAAACCACACGAAATGGTTCAACCATGCCAGGAAACTAAGATTGACAAGCTAAATCAAGTTCGGCCAAAATTGACAACTAAGAACAAAAATTGCTCCATTTCAATGCTATTCTTGGGTTGAACTGACCCTCTTATTAGATCAAATCAGGACCAACCCAGTTGCCTAGATTTTGTGGCAGAGCAAGTATGTGAATTTCTGGCAGGCCCAAAAATTTTCCTGTGTAGTCAATTTACACTAGAATGTAAAACAGCTTTCAACATTTCCCAAAAATGAAGAAAATAGAAAAATCCCTTATAAGTTATATAAGCACTCTCTCTACACCCAAAGCTGCTATGATAGGCAGGCGCAAGTGGGATTTGAGCTGTAGTTTGTTAATCATAATAGATCGGTGCCCTACCTCTCCAGCCAGGGGCCACCACCAAGGAAGTTTTAGTTGCTTTTGTGTGTGAAAAAAAAAAGTGGGGTCCTCTTAACATTATTTTAATGACAACAACACGTGTGAGTTGGGTTCCCCCAGTTTTCAACATAGCCCCACCCCCACAGATAGGAATAGGCATGTGGGGAATCGTAGACCTCAGAGAAAAATACAGAACTGGAGAGGCGCTACGTGTACAGGAAAGCAGATCAGACAAAAGTCGTCATCAAGATGTGAAGATGGCCGACATGATATGATGAACCCATCTGGACCGTTTATCTGTGATCCTCAATTCAAAGGAATTATTTTTCTGAAACGTGATTTCTAATGTGCTTTTCGCAGCACAGAGCTTACAAATTTCGCGAATTGGCTTATTGGTAAGACTTGTACAGCTTTGGGACGTTTTCCCTAGATAAAAGGGTTTATAAGAGAAAGGTATAGTTTATTCATATAATTCTAGAATACTTGAACAAATCTATTAATACTACGAGAAAATTTAACCACCTAAGTGAATTTCAACATCCTATTTTTTTAAGTTAGTAGATACAAGCCTTGCCGACTCACTTGTTTTGAGATTGACTTCTTTTGAGTTAGTAGATACAAGGCTTATTGACTCACCTGTTTTGAGATTGACCACAAGACAGATCACTTTGCTAATTTTAGAGGAAATCCAGATAGACCCTCTCTAGCCTTGATATTAAAGCGTGAATTCATTTCAATCTTTTAAGCCTCTAGTAACCCGAATATTACCCAGTTCCACTATTCTTTTATCTTCTATTCTCATAAATGACCACTAATGAGAACTTGCAACCATGTTTGCTTCTTTATTTGGTGCATAAAACTCTCGGAAGAAACCTAAAGAAGACAGTTTTCCTTAAAGAATTAACTGATAATGATGAAGTCTTCCAAAGATTTGGCCATCTTTAAAACCTTTGCAAAAGGACAGCCTCCTAATATACCAAGAAGACCAATGTGATGGAATAGTAGAATACATATATACAACCTATCAGCACGAGCTACGAGTGTCTAAATTCCCACAATTCTCCAACCCCGGTCTACTTGTGCTGCTCAACAAAACTTGATCAACCCTTGAGCATATTTGTTTTTGAAAAACACAAAGACAAAATCTAGGTCAACCATCACCCCAAAATATATTTGACTTGATAATGATTTATTCCAATGTGGAATGCATGATCTTAATTTACTAGTATATTAAAAGATGGAGCTAGAAAGCAAGCCTGACCAAGACAAACTCAAGCAGTATACAAAATTCTCCTGTGCTTCCCAAAGTCTATTTCCACGCCTGGCTTAAAAAGATTTAACACGTCGGGACCAAAAGCCTTCCAAATCTCCAGCTACCTAAATCTATGAATTTCTACTTTTTCTTACCTGAAGCCAGCTAAAGCAGGGCCCACAACACAATCATATAGAAGCAACAGTACGGTTATTAAATCCTAATCTCTATTTGATTTTCCTAATCACCTTTTTAAAATCATATCTATATATATGTATATATATTCTAAAATATCTCCAAAAGAACGAACCTGAGAATGGGAACACAAGTGGGCAGCAAAACTTGCGGCAATAAAAGAAGTCAATTGGGGATGCTATAATGGGGACTCTTTGCTATCCTTAATACTGTCATGAAAATAGAAATCAAGAGTACTAATAGTTACCCATACATGAATCTAAACCTTAACAGGCAAAGAGAAAAACACCTAATTAGCTTAATTCTGAATTATATCAAACTCAAATATGGTGCCGATAACATGGGCTTTCTTGTAAGAGGCCGAACCCCATTTCCAAAAGAGCAAAATGGATGGTCCAGCCTATGTTAGATGTTTCAAAAGTGATGGAAAAGAGGCTCTTGAAATTGATTGCACGAGTTCCCAGGCTTTAGAGGAAAGAGAAAGGTCTTTTTGTTTTTAGGTGCCTCCAAGAGCGTGTCAAATGAGTGTGCATAGAATCTAAAACAAAGGCCAACAAAGAAAAAGAAAGAAAAACTTGTGGAAAGTAACAAAATGAAGAAAAAGTTTGATTAGGTGGGTGTGCTTTGTAGAGTATAGACCCCTTAATGGTAGGCAGCTTTCTCTTTTAGCTTTCTTTTTCTAATTTGTGAGTGCTGTCCAAAGGCTGTGTGGAAAAGTATGAGAAAATAGAATCTTAGTCAAGAGTGTTTCTTTTCGATTTAACATACTGAAAATAATTTTCTTCCTTTCCCACCCGCCTTTCTTTCGAAAAAAGTGAAATTTTGTGGACAAAATTTTATTGAAGTATGTTGTTTAGCTTGTTCGCGAGCTGGTTTCAAAGGCAAACCAAGGTATTCTAGTCATGAAACAACTTATAAGGAAAATAACCAATAAACTTGGATTATCAAAAGAATCATCATATTCAGTAATACAAATTCGGAAGTACCGTCTTGCTTCTAAATTCAGCACTAGAATTCCCCTATTGTGAACAGTTGCCAAGCATGAACCTGACAAAGAATTAGGGTAAAACTGTATAAACGCATGCCTCATAAGCTAAATTCTATGCATTCTACACAATGACAATGACATATCTAAATAAATAAACGGGATAAAATAGCCTTGATGTAGATTCAATCTTAATATCAATTAGTTTGAGCCTTGCATTTGTTTGAACCTTTGTAATTTATTTTTCTGTCAAGGCAAGCACGAATCAGATTTCCCATGGATGTCCAATAAGAAAAAACTGAAATTCCCTTGTCATTTGTACCGTCAAGTTGGCAACCAAATAAATTAAGTAGGATGTAGAGAGTCCAGAGACAACTTAGAAAAGTCTAATATATGACCCTCCATTTTGTGCACTTAAAAGTTAAAATGCTATTCTAAGGAGTACTACTAACGATCATATCATATTACTCTGCCTTGGTGTGTCTAACATTCTTACCTTGCAGAACTACGCTGCTTCTTGTCCCTTCCAGAGACTTCTTTTATAATAATAATAATAATAATAATAGTAATAATTGCAGATAATTTTCAAATGAAATGCTAACTATACTAGAAGCTATATTTGGTTCTTGATGATAAAATACACAAGAAATAGGAAAGCAGGTTGCACTGATGATCCATATGGTTGATAGTTTATTCATCTCTAATATCATACTAAATGACCATACAAAAAATGTGCAAATCATTTCACTTGTTCCGGTAGATTAACAATTTTTATATTTTAATCAATGAAATGGAAGTATTAACCAACTTTTCGTCATAACCTGACAGACTCTACAGCAATAGAAATGGTGTAGTACAAGGATGGTCGGGTGACACTCTAGAATGGCGCCATTTGAATAAAGGTTTTAACTTTTGAAGGGAGTAGATAGAAAGAGCTTTATACAGCATGTCACCATCAAGATTTCCTTATGTGCACCAAGAAGTAAGAAAACCATGCACACAAGTGTGGAACTTAATACATGGATAAAATTTTAAAAGGTATAGATTCAGGTTAAAATTGTGAAAATTGTGCACAGAATGTATCATCTAGGAATAAGTTATATTTTCATTATATGCATGTTTCAGATTAAAAGACTCTGTCCTCAGTAATAGCAATTAAAAGGTACGTGGATTACCAATGTGGTTGTAATATTCTTTTACGATTTGCTTCCACCACTTTCATGTATTAAAGTTTTCCGCTGACAAAACTAGTGGGTGCAGCAATTCTTTGAATTTCTTAAAGGAACTTTTGAAAGACAGAAATTAGTGTCTTATCATCTGGTACTAAGGAATAAAGAATGTGGAGGCGAACTTTTACCAACGTCCACTCCAACAATAATATAAGTTTAAGATACTTTAACTTCTAAACGACCAAGTATACGAACTTCCCCTTGCCTGGTTACCTATTGGTCCAAAAGAATCAGAAAGTATCAGTAACTCTTTGACTCCGTTTGGAACCTGAATTTTTAGAGAGAGAAAAAAAATTCTAAGGGTTTCCATTTTCTTTTGTTTGGATTCAAACAAAAAATGATCGAAATTTTTTTCAAAAAAAATGAGAGTTAGATTTGATGTCATTTTGTAGTATATAGAATTTGGACAAATTAATTAGTAAAGCTAAAAGTTTCAAAATAAAGCTCTATAAAATTTTAGAAAAAATATTTTCCTTCTTTTTTTTCCTTGACTTTTTCTCCACAAACTTTTTCCTTCTAAAATCCAGGTTCCAAACTGGGCCTTTAAGAATTGATACAAAATTTAAGCTGGAAAAAGAAAATTCCACCTCTTAGTCTGTTACTTAAGATATATAACGCTAGAGTCAGGCATAATTCTCACATTCCTCCCTTCAAGTGAAAGCCAAGCCATCTTTAGATTGGAAGGGCAGTAAAATTCTCAAGAGAGCCAAACCAAAGGGAAATTAGATTTTTAAAGTATCACAGGCAAATGGTTAGGCTATTTTATAATTGTTAATGAATGGACAATAGTGCCACAACTCAGAGAAACAACTATCTATTGTGAGGTTTTTATATTTTTAGTAACACTCATCCACTAGAATTGAAGAAAAACAAATTAGTCTTCAGTTTCTAGACATCCATTAACCATATGTTTATATAGGACAATACAAAGTTAGAAAGTTTCTTTTTCTTTTCCTTTCATTTATATATATATATATATATATATATATATATATATATATCTTTTTTTCTTTTCTCCTTGGGTTTTGCTTTCTAAGTAACAATTAAGAATTTTAACCAAAAATGTAGTATAAAAGATTCCAAAAAGAAGAGCAAAGAATAACATTTACTTACAAGTTGAAAGGCAAAGAAATGCCCAAAAGCTTCCAACTGAAGTTCAAACCACATATTGCCACATTAGCAAGGGCCACTGAAGTGCTTAATCAGAAAGCAGGAAGGTCCATATACCTTGCTGCAGCCTGTAAAAAGGGTAAAAGAAAGTAACATTTACTCCATTTTGGAAACAAGATAAATAAAATATATATTAAAATAAATACATATATAGATTTTGTACCACAGTAAACCACTAGGTATATTGAAAACAAATTCCACAACTTCCATTACGGGTTAACCAAGTCATATTCCCTTTTCTTGTGAGCAAGTCCTTGAGGTTTTGACTAGATATACATACACTTAAAAGTTTACTCACTAAAGAGAAAGGAAGGAACAAACATATCATCAAAAGGAGTTTGTTTACTCTAACATGCATCACAGAGAGCTAATTTCTTTGATCAATCCTCTTAAACTCTGAAAAAATGTGTGTGTGTGTGGTAAGCACATTCAAAAAAGCAAGACAAGTAGAGAAATCAACTCAGCGGCTCTAGTGGGAAATCAAGGTTTACGTTTCTGTAATGTTATGCTTCAGATAAACATACCAGTCAGTAAAAATCTAATATTAATTGACAAATTCTATGAACAAAAACCAGGCAAGAAATTCTTGGTAAGTTTTAGCTTGTTAATTTAAAGAGAAATTAATGAGAAATATAATTAATGAAAATTTTGTAAAACCTAACACAAATTTGATGAGCAGTTTAAATTCATGCAAAGGCTTCCCATTCCAACCCCATCCTCCAAAAAAAGGGGTATATACTCATGTAACAAGTATTTTAGTCCCATCAATTCGGAGAATCTCATGAAACAAAACAAGCTTCAGTATTGTCTCGAACTCAGTTTTTTCTTTCTCAGCTTCATCCAATACAAATGTTTTATCTATAAAAGCTACTGAAAAATTAGTTGATTTTCCGAACACACCAAACAGGATATTTGGAAGTGATTCATTAACACTTTTAGTTGCCAAACCTACAGACTACCATGGGTGAAACCTTTAAATTATCTGAGCCCTTACAAACTTGTACTTGCTGACTCAAGTATAGTATTAGATATGTCAAAATTATAATTTTGAGTTGAACAAAAAAGAATGTAAATGACTCATTGACGCCAGTGCATTTGTATGTTTGTGATCCCTAATACTCAACAGCTTGACCATTGTTGAAATGTCTTAGCTCACCATAAAATATCATGCGAGCCGTTGCTTCTAGCGGACTCAACCCTATCCAAATGCAAAATTACCACAAAACATAGGGGAAAGTTGCTTTAAGAAAAAAAAAAAAAAAAAAAGGAATGAGGAAAGGGAATTCCTTCATTTCCCACTCATTGTTTCTTATTCCTTTCCACTCATTCCCTTTGCGATTCATTTGACACGGAATAGTAAACGTGGCCATAATTTCTAAATAAGAGTCATATAATTCTCCCCAAAACAATGTAAAATTCAACAATTACCCAATCAATTACATTAAAAAAGCTCTATAAACCAGGCATTGCTTAAGCCTTAAACTGCATCAGAGTGTTCAACTACTCCGAATTCGAAATCTTATAATTGAGCAACAAACCCCATATATTTATTTTTCAAACGCTTCAACACAAATACTACACATGCATGAAAAAGAAAATTGAGCATCTGAAAGGCTAGAAAAGGTCACGACATGTATTTGCATTATGGACGAAACTTGAAAAGGCGGGGTTTGAAATTGTATGAACTCTAGAAATGGAGGCAGTTCGACCAGGATTAAGCCCAATTTGATTCTACAACTTCCATAACTATGTGATTTTTCTTCAATTGAGGAAAAATTCGTTCGATAAATTTATCCAGTAAAAAAAGATCGATCAAATCCGAGAAATGGACTGAAGCCATTAATATACAAATAGGTGTATGTATATTATGAAAAGCATAGATTGAATAGGAATGAGTTATGAGTACCTTGAAGCGAAGTGGAAGAAGACCCCAAGCTCTGAAAGAGCCATAGCTTAGCTCGTCGATTGAGCAGAGGAAGGGATCTGATACCATTCTTAGGAGTTGTGGAAGAGTGGACGGTGGTGATTTGAGGAGAGAGTGAGTGTATACTCTTTACTAATGAGGAGTACTGAGGTGATATTTGTGGAGGGAGAGGGAGAGTTTTAAGTTGATCATTCCGCCACTCACTAAAAAATAAAGTTTAAAAAAAAAAAAAATCATACTACCAAAGATACACTTTTAAATATATATATTTAAAAAAAAAAAAAAAAGGAAGAAGAAGAAGAAGAAGAGGAGGAGAGAGTCCTATACCAAAATGACCGGATTTTGTAGTTCTGCTAAAAAAATAAAAAAAAAGGGACTGAATTTTCGGTTCATTATGTAAATATTTTTTGAATGATGTGGCAAAAAAGACAGGTAAATTTGAGCTAGGGGTGCACAAGAACCGGAAAAATCGACCCCCCCGGAAAATTGTCCGACCCGAATCGTTTTTCGGGTTCAGATCAGCCTACTCGACACTGTCGGGTACAACCCGACGAAACCGCAGCTCTGTCGGGTCAGGTACGGGTGCAAAATTTAAGAGTCAGGTACACCCGACTCGACCCGGAAACCCGAAAAACCGAAAAAAATCTCGAAAAATCTAAAAACCCGAAAATCGAAAACACTTATGTGTCGGTTCGGTTATGCAAAGTGTTCAACCGAAAAATCGAAAACCGAATCTTTGCCAACTCGGTTTCGGGTTCTAGCATTGATAAACTGAAAACCGAAAACCCGAACCCGAAAAACCAGAAACCCGCCCGATGTGCACCCCTAATTTGAGCATATACTACTTACATAAATTAAAATTGGTATATAAGTAAATATACCAACTGTAAAAGTACATATATTCAGTCATTTAGCTATAAAAAAAAAATTACATTCATTAAAATAAAATGTAAAAAATGGACACATACTCTTATATTCCAAGAAAAAATCATATTCTCAAGACAATAGTAATATTAATAAAAATGTAATGTAGATTTGAGGAATTCATACAAATCATTTGTTTAAAGAATGAGTGTTAGGAAGCTCTTTCTAACTATTTTTTGTATTCTTATATCTTAGATGTGTAGACTTTAATAATGGTTTGTTATATCATTAAAGCATAATATATTTTAATGGAATCGACATATTAAGAAGAGACATAAGACTTTAAAAAGAGAGAAATAGAGCACTATTATATCTCCTTATTTTGAGATAAGGAGTGGAAATTTTTGCATATTTTCTAAATGCTCAAAATTCATGCTACTTGGTCTATCGAGTGATTGCTTAGTCAACCACCAAAGTCGTCATTAGACGTTGAAACTCAGCAGAGTATCGTTGATCAATAGTCTATCATAATCTTAAGGCCACGTTTACTAATCATTAGAGAGGATAAGTAAAAAATAAATGAAGATGAATAAGAAATAATGAGTAAGAAAATTTATGATTTACTTGGTATATAATATAAAAGAGAAAGAAGCCTCTTTATTTTATCTCTGTGATTGATTAGTAAATATACTCTAAATGTTCGCAAGTCTAGAAAATTCCGAACGACTTGTAATTCTTAAAAAAAATAAAAATTAGAAAACGTTTTTTTGTGGTACTTACATATCACTTGAAATAGTTTCTAAAAAACAATAGGGAAATTGACATGGCTAGTTCTAATTTGAGGCAAAATGACTTTTTTAGTTAATTTTTTGAAAATGACTTTTTTAGTTGTAAAAAATGACTTTTATAGTTGTATTTTAGAGAGAGAAAAAATAGTGTTCCAATTTAACCCTTATGACACATATCAATATTTTACTCAAAAAATGTCCACTTTTCGCAGCTTTTCTCTACTTTCCCCTTCTTTTCCCACTATTTCCCTCCTAAAACGTACCCTTCCTGCCAAAATCAGATTCGACCATCTCTCTCTCTTATTTTCTTCTCCCCAACTCAGATCCGCCTATCTCTATCTCTTCTCTATCTTCTGCATGCATCTCTCTCCCATTTTGCTCGGATGTCCACCAATCTCTCTCTCGTTTAGCTCGAAGCTTCTCCTCCCGGCTGTGTCTTTGGGTTCTGCTAGAAGCTTCTCCAGCCATCTCTCTTTCTGGTTTAGGTCGATTTTCGTCCACCAGTTTATTCTTTTTTGGTGTTAAAACTAAGTGGAAACTTGTTGTATAAGGTCATAAATTAGGATCTAGTGACTAAGGTCATAAGGTCATAACAGATTTGCTTGAAATTTTTGACAAGTACTGAAAGTAAAAGTAAGTGTTTGTGTTATGAATGTATAATGACAATTACAAATGTATATTAAGCACTAATATCTGTATGACTATTTGTGAGTATTTTGTGACAGCTGTAGACTATCACAATGTGTCATGATACTTTAATAACATTGTGATTGGAAGTAAGCTGAATTTGTGAGAGTAGTTTCTGTGATTAGAAGGTGTCACAGATTTTGTGACATCTTGTCTGTGTTTATTTTCCACAGTTAATAACTTCAGGTATAGAAGTAGACAAAATTTTGTGACCGGATGTCACAAGTGAGAGACATGGTCACAATTTCTTGAAAGTAATCAAAATTCAAAACTAATATTGTGACTGGTTGTCACAATTTTGTGACTGATTGTCACGGTTTCTTTTAATTATAAACTAACATTGTTGTTTGTTTTTTTTTTTTTTTTGTGTGTGCAGATATGGGGTGTGTTGTTGTTTTCCTCAATTACAATGGTAGTTGGGACAATAATAACGTTTATCAGGGAATGGAGACTACTGGTATTTTGGTTCCTAACGGAGCAACCTATGTCGGTTTGCTAGAAATTGTGTTTGAAGCTCTAGAGTTAAGACCTGAACACCATACGATAGAGATGAAATATGTTGTTGACGTGCGACTTTGTCCTGTGAAGATTATTAATGATCGTTCCGTTAAAGTTTATATGGAGCTAAAAACGAATGAAGTTGACAAGACCAAGTTTCCGCTTTGCATAGATATAATTGACGAACCAATGACAATGCAAGGGATATTTATGCCACTCAGTCAAAGTCAATTCCCTCGTCGGTTGATTCAAACCCGAGAGGAGCCACATGTTTCTTTTGCTGCTGAGTGTGCTGGTGATGGATTAGAAGAACAGTCCCAATTTCAAACACCCCCTGAAGTAGAAGAAGTTAATGGAACAACGAATGGTGCACCAAGCAATGCTGCACCAAGCAACAATGCACGAAGCAATGCTGCACGAAGCAATGGTGCTAGATCTGTGGTTCGTGGTCGATCTCAGCGTAGGAGCGAAGCTGGAACTTCCTTAATCAACAGAGGTGTTCCTTCTGAGAATGCAGAAGGTGTTATGAGTTCAGGCTATGTTATCCCCGCTGACCTGTTAGATGTGGTTTCATTTTTATCACCGATTGTGATAAGAACGCATGCAATATATGTTAATAAAGGGGCACTACAGAAGCATCTACATAGGTTTGCAATTAGTAATCACTTCCAATTCAAAGTTAGAGCTTCAACCAAAAAAGTTTTACACGTTGTGTGTTTTGACGATAATTGCAAATGGTCCGTACGTGCGACTCAGATCAAACAAACTGCTATGTTCCAAATAAGAAGGTATTCTATTAAATTTGTATTAAAATTAATTTAATATTTATAATCAGTGTGACAGACACTCACAAATGTTGTGACTGATCGGCACAAACTATGTGGTAGATGTGTGGTCACTTTCTAAAAGCAATTTACACCTTATAATTTGATGCAGGTACAATTCTGTGCATACTTGCTCTATTGATAGTAGGCAAGGAGAGCATAGACAAGCAACTAGTTACATAATTGGTGACATTGTCAAGTACCATTATTCAAACCCAGCTAGAAACCCTTTCGGGCCTAATGACATTATGGATGAAATGAAGAAGGAGCATGGCATCAATATGGGTTACAAAAAAGCATGGAGGGCAAAAGAAAAGGCATTGGAGATTTTATTAGGGTCAGATGCAGAGTCTTATACTTTATTGCCTTCTTTTGCCTACATGTTAGAAGCCAGCAATCCTGGCTCGATTATTGCTCTTGAGACGGAGGAGGTAGAAGACGAAGAAGAAGGAATGGTAGAACACTTTAAGTACTTTTTCATGTCCATGTCGGCTTTCATTCAAGGATGGCCACACTGTAGACCTGTGATAATAGTTGATGGATCTTTCTTGAAGTCTTATTATCGTGGGACTTTGTTCACTGCATGTGCAATGGATGCAAACGAGCAAGTATTCCCTTTGGCATTTGGAATTGGTGACTCTGAGAATAATGCTGCATGGGTGTGGTTCTTGACGAAGTTGAAGGAAGCAATTGGTGAACGGGATGATCTCGTAATAATATCTGATAGAGCTGATAGCATTGCATATGCGATTGGTGAAGTGTATCCTAATGCTTATCATGGCTTTTGCATGCATCATCTGTTGAATAATGTAAGGAACAAATTTAGAAACGTGTCAAAAGCTGTAAAGTAGAAGTTTGTGAAGGCTGCCAAGGCATATACTATTAGAGAGTGGGAAAATTACATGAATTTCCTTGACCTTGAGGATCCTGGCATTCGTGAGTATCTTGCATCGAATGAGGTGGAAAACGAAAAGTGGGCACGTTGCCATTTTAATGGTAGGAGGTACTCTATCATGACATCCAACAATGCTGAATCGTTCAATGCAGTGGATGTCAAACCTCGGGAATTTCTAGTTAGGATGTTACTTGAGTTTTTAAGAGGAAGGATGCAGTAATGGTTCTATAATAGGCAACTTGCTGCTGCTGGGATGTTCATAACACTAGCTACAAATCAAGAAAATCGTTTATTAGACATTCATGCTGCCTCAACTGGAATGATTGTACGTACAGTTGGTGACTCATGATCTTTATTTTGTTTTTATTATTTTCTATTACTTCTCGTCATAAATTTTGTGATTGGCAATATACATTATATTTATGCCAATATACATTATATTAATGCCATATTATCATTCAATTTGTGATAGTGTGTTGTTTTTATTATTTTCCGTGACTTTTCCTCATAAAGTTTGTCACTTGCAATATACATTATATTTATGCCACATTATCAATCACTTTGTGACAGTATGTTGTTTTTATAATTTTCTGTGACTTCTCGTCATAAAGTTTGTGACTGGCAATATACATTATATTTATGCCACATTATCATTCAATTTGTGACAGTGTGTTGTTTTTATTAGTTTCAGTGACTTCTCGTCATAAAGTTTGGGACTGGCAATATACATTATCATTCAATTTGTGACTGTGTGTTGTTTTTATTATTTTCTGTGCCTTTGCGTCACAAATTTTGTATGTTACATTATCATTCAATGACTTGTCCTTATAAATTTTGTAACTAGCAATATACGTATAATCTGTATGCCTTATTGTCATTCAATTTGTTACAGTGTGTTGTACGATTATTGACAGTTTGTATGACTTGTACCATTGTTCACATTTTAGGTGAATCCATCAAGTGCTTTTGAGTTTGAGGTGGTGGATAGAGAATGTAGGTCATTTCTTGTTCATCTTGAGAACCAAACTTGCACATGTAGGGAATTTCAGGTCGACCAATTTATATGTGCACATGCAGTGGCAGCTTGTGCAGTTCGAGCCTTTTCTGTTTATAATTATATATCTCTCTACTACAAGAAGGAGGAGTTGCTATCCACTTATGCTTGAGTTGTCCATCCTATTGGTGACCCTTCTGCTTGGACAATCCCGGAAGAGATAAAAAATCGTGTACTGAAACCACCACTTGTGCGAGCTAGATCAGCTGGTCGGCCAAAAAAGAGAAGGATCCTCTCAAATGGTGAAGAGGCTCCTAGGCAAAAATGCTCACGATGCGGCCAAGGTGGGCACAATAGGCAGACTTGCAAGAATCCGATCCCCTTACGTACACGCAGTTACGGAGGAGGAACCCGTTCTAGAATGAATGTATGACTAGTATTGTGATTTAGGGTCACACATTTTGGGATAGTTACAGGTGAATACCGATAGTAATGTATCATTGGTTTGTGATTTAGGGTCACATATTTTGGGATAGTTACAGGTGAATACCGATAGTAATGTATCATTGGTTTGTGATTTAGGGTCACACATTTTGGGATAGTTACAGGTGAATACCGATAGTAATGTATCATTGGTTTGTGATTTAGGATCACACATTTTGGGATAGTTACAGGTGAGTACCGATAGTAATATATCATCAGTTTGTGATTTAGGGTCACACATTTTGGGATAGTTACAGGTGAATACCGATAGTAATGTACCATCGTAGTCAGTGAACCTTTCAGTAATTAACACTCAGTGGATGTTTTTGACCAACTTACAATTTAAGAAATCGTGTAACACCATTCAGAATATTTTTTATTTACATATTGTGACGTAGAGTCAAAAGTTATGTGACTGCAAGTCATAGAATTATTGTAATTAACACTACTTTAATACTTGTGAATAGTGACAAATGATAGACAACACATACGTAAAAGTCACGAAATGGAATTCTCCACACATGTTGTGACTTGGAGTCAAAACGCATGTCACTGGAAGTCACAGAATGCTTGCAATAAACACTACCTCATTACTTGAAAAATGACAAATGATAAAGAAGCTGCATAATTCATGTTTGACATATTTTACATTATAATGGGACTTAGGGTCATATAAATTGTGCCCAGCAATAACAAAATGATATAGAACTTATACAAGCTTCGTCTCCTACTGAATAATAATAGTCACAAAACAAAGGTTCCAAGTACATTATTCTAACTTAATTACTTCACTAACAAAAGATTAAACATAGTTAATCTCTCTCCAAGTCACTAACAACTTGATTCTCTTCCTTGTCCATTGCATGTGAATAAAGCTCAAATGTCAGCTTCCGACGAAAAAAATGCATCTTATCCTGAGTGACCTCTGAAATTGCATACCCATGCATGAGATATTCAGCATACTTTATGACAAATACTCCGCAGTCTCCACTATCATTGCACAAAACAAAATTGAAAACCAATATCAAAACAAGTATGACAATACGTAAACAAAACAAAAACAGAAAATAAGTTACATATGTGTTATCTTGTTGTGGGTTGTCGAGACAATGCTCAACTTTGAATGGGGCAGAGCCGTAGTCATCTTTTCTCTCAGTAAAGAGGCCAAGAAAATCTAGCAGAATCGGCAAAAGAGTAGCCATTGGTTCTATCTTCTCCCTGATAATAGTGTCATCATCTTCATCACCTTTCAGGGAATTATATACCGTGATGGTCCTTGTTGATATATCCAAGACTAAGAGAATCCAGTGCTTAAGTGTCTCAACATTAACAGGAATGTACACCTGATCTACTTCTGTCCACGAAAAACTGCAGGCCAAGCGACCACCAAGAATGTACTTTTCAAGAGCTGATTGTTGATCCCAATCAACTTTTCCTCCAGAATTCTTGAATTCTTTCTAAGCAGTTTCAACATAATTTGCAAAATATGTATCTGTTGTGGTGAAAGACTGTTTGAACCGGTCCATGTTGTACTTTCGCTTCTTTCGCAAGTAGTAAAAGCAAGTACATATATGCTGCACAAAAAGCACATGTCATTAAAACAACTACTATTATGACAAGCAGTCATATAATATGTGACAAACAGTCACATAATTGGTCATAGAAAATACAACAACTGATTACTTACATCATCCGACAACCATTGTTTTGGTTCGTGAAGAACATATAACCAACTCTTCTGGTTAGTAGCGGTGGTACCAAAATTCAATGTCTTCGTCAGGTGCTCGTTATGATGTTCATACTTTACATGTATATCCCTATATTGAAGTCAAATTGTGAACAATAATTGCTAATAATTGTTTCGATTCATTTAAAAAGATAATTTGCATTAATATGAAAACTTACGTCCTCTGGTGGCCTTTTATGAGGCCTATTTTGATCCAGCAATCAAAGGCCTTGAACAGTTGTTGATCAGGTTCTTCATCAGGCTCAAAAGAAAAAGGGCATTTTCTCTGGAATCCCCATTCACTCCTGGGTTTTTTTGACTTGCTAACCTCCTTAGTTGCGGGCACATGTTCTTCAGTGCTTTTTACTGCTTTCTCAGAATGAGACAATCTGACTCTAGCCCTTGTTCGCCTTGCACTGCGTCGAACCTGATTCACTTGTACAACCGCTTTTGCTTTCTTCTGTTTAATGTCATAGTAAAAATAAGAACAGAAATGACAATTCGTAATACAAGTTGTGACTCTTGGTCATAAGATTGTGACTATAAGTAACAAATTATTCAATAACCTTCTTCACTTTCTCCCCAGCATGTTCCTCCGTGTTAGTGCTTGCATCCTGCTCATCTTGTCCCTTCTTCTCTTTGTCCCCAACATGTTGTTTGGGAGAATTACTTACATCTTCATCTACATCCTTTATCAATAAAGCAGATACTCTCAAGATCTCATAAAGTCGAAGTAAATAAGCCATCGTTTCATATCTATGACTGTAAGTCACAGAATTGTTCTGTGACTTACAGTCACACAATAATGACTTACAGTCACATAATTACAACTTATACATAGAACTGTTTAATTTACCTTCGACAGTGGTTTCTCATCTTCTTTTTTCCCACCATATTGATCTGGGATCTTGGTTGCATCCTCCTGATGAACCTTCATCAATCAACCAAAGATTGTCAAAGTATGACTGGAAGTGTAATTTACAATCACAAATTATTAATTTACCTTAGCAAGTGGATTGTCATCCTTTTTCTCCCCAACATGTTGTTTTGGAGAATTGCTTGCATCCTCCTCCACCCCCTTCATCAATAAAGTATATACTGTCAAGATCTGATAAAGTCCAAGTAATTAAGGCATTTTTTCATAATTATGACTGTAAGTCACAGAACTTACAGTTACAAAATTGTGACTGTAAGTTACAAATGTTTATTTTACCTTCGACAGTGGTTTCTCATCTTCTTTCTTCCCACTATGTTGCGGGGGGCAAATGCTTATATCATCCTCATCAAGTCCCTTTAGATATGAAGTCAGCAGTGACAAAAATATAGGACATTGAGTTAGAATTGTGAACTGAGTCATAGAATTGTGACTTGCAACCACAAAATATCAAGTTAAGTTACCTTCAAAACCATGGGAGTTGCATCATATATTGCCATCTCCTCCCCCTGCATCATGGAAATTGGGGTGGCATTCTCTTGAACCTGGTTCATATCTTCGTCAATGTTGTGGCTTGCTCCATGCTCACTTTGTCCCTTTAAAAATCAAAGATATAGTGTCAGGATCACAAAATATGACAAAACAGATAAAATTATACTTTCTCAATTACTAGTCAGAAGATTTGTGACTCGAAGTCACATAAACACCCACCATCAGATAGGAAGTTGCAATTTCAACAGCTTTGTCCATATCAGTTGCACCACCAAACATTTTTTCAACATCAGTTGTAGAAAACATGGGACTTGTATCAAATATTGCCTCTTCTTCCATCTCTGCAATATCTTCTGCTACGAATTCCCTTTGTTGTTCTTCTTCTATATTTTTGCCTATCTCTTCATCATCAACACCATTCTTCTTTGTCTCTCCTTCTTTCTGAACCTCTCCCTGCTTCTCATCAACAGACACCCTATCATTCTCACCTTCATTGCCAATCTCTTCATCCACATCATCATCGCCCAAACTTGTTACTTGTTCTGCATACTCAACATTAGTACTTTCAAAGTTTCCTTCACCCTTTTTTTTGCCTATTTCTTTCTTTCCCTCCCCTATTTTTGTATCAATAGCAGCTGTTACCTCTTCCACACCAACCGGCTTCTGCAACATATTTTTACAGTTTTTTAAAATAGTTTTAACGTCCTTCTGCTCGTGTCAAAAACTTTGAATCTCATCTTTAACCCTGACAAGCTCATCCTCAAGTTTACGGAGTCTTGACTCTAAGCCCAAGTCCGAAGATGTTGATGCGCTTCTATGTTTACCATCAAACCATTGATCCTTTCCAATACGCGACAATATAAGCATATTACCATCTAGAGGCTGTTCTTCATCATGGTCATCAAGTACAGTCTTCTCTTTCAAACCAGATTTTGAAAAAAGTTTCCCCTTCAGCAAAAGTCTGTCCTGTTTCTCATTTTCCATTGCAAAAATAGCTTCAATGTACGGATGCTCTAATTCTTCATCCGTAGGGGTCATTGGCACGACTTCCAACTGAAAAATAATCAAAGTGAGTCAAATTAATTTACTCAATGCATGATCCAAATATATTAAAAATATGACATCTACTCAAACACAATATGACAAAAAATCACTAAAATGACTAAAGTTGTGACAGACAGTCACTTATCTAAAGTTGTGACTGTCATAGAAAATTTAAGAAATGAAACGACTTCCCATAAAATCAGTTGTACATAATATAAACATCTTATTCACTCACATTGGGATTAGAAAACACACTCTTCTGTAACATTTCAGCTGTTGGTGCCATGTCAGTAGTCCAACGTAAAATTCTTGGGATTGATTGTAACTTTTTCTCCTTTTCGGCATAATATTGTCCAAGCAAAGGGATAGTCTCGTATGACCAGATCTGTAATGCAATTGGAAATCCAAAAAAATTATAGTGTCTCTCTGCCTTCCCCTTTTTCACTTCATTTTTCGCTCGAAGTACAATCTGTTCGCTTGTCTCATCTCACAAAAGTTTTCCCCATGGATATTTGTTGAATGATTCTAAATCATCAACAAGGTCGACAAAGAACATAGGCAGCTGCACCGAGGGACTATTAGTAAGAAGGGCATTAGACAACAAATAAAGTAAAGCAACTTTCACCCTATCGTCATCATTTTGCGCTGGCACTAGATCAAATACAATCTTTATGCTCTGCCTTTTCAATGTATCCTTATCATTGAAGTAAGTAGGGCCTATATGTTTGCTCATGTTTGTTTTCCAAAACTTTTTATTCGTGTCTCCATCACACCTCAAATCAGTAATGAGCGCCATGTCTTGAATGGAAAAGCTTACCAAGGTACCACACACTTGAAAGAATACTTTGTCATCACCCTTATATCCTGGAACTTCTGCCACCCGCATTATCAACTGATTAACTATTTGTGCAGAGGAAGTAAGTTGTTTCACCTTTAGGAAATGCCCAAAACAAGTTTCAGAGAACATTTTCCTTTGTGCTTCAGTCAATTTTGCTTTGATGTGTGCTATACAACTATCAATACGACCAAAATAATTGATCTTTCCTTGTCTGACTTCACTCTTTTCAGACTCAAATATTAATTTCCAGCCCTGCAATAGATATAGAAATTACATTTAATCCTGTACAACCTTTACAAAAGCACAAATAGGCACAATATTTGTCACTCTGAGTCACAAACATTGTGCCTATCTTACAATAAACAATTATGTAGTCACATTAGCTGATAATTGCTAAGTAATAGTTCTTAAATAATGCATAACAATGCCAATAATTCACACAGAATTCACATGAAATACCATAACTTATAGTCACAGAATACATGACAGTAGTCCACATCTGTGACTTACAGTCACAACTTTTGTGATATTCACGCATTTGTGACTATACGCCATATATACTCATGTAAAACAGGAACTTGCAAAACAAAACAATGCCTAATAATGCAGTCTTCCCATCTTCTAGAACCATTTATGGTTTTCAAATCAAATGCAAATAATCAAAATTTGTGGTTCATTAATAATAGCCGAAAATGCTTCCAATTCACATGAAAAACCATACCATAAAAATTATTATTCAAATATGTGTGATTGTACGTCACACAATTGTGACAGCCATAGTATTGCAAAAGTTAAAATAAATAATCTAATCTGTGACTATAAGTCACAAAATTTGTGCCATTGGAACATTTTTTCCTACAACGCACATATATTAACTTCCAACACGAAATTGCAAAAATGAGACATGAAAAGCAATCTCCCAACTACATTCAAAATCTCTTCGCAAAAAAAAAAAAAAAAAAATTTAATATACGTACTACATTCAGAAATTACAGATTTGGGACTTAGGGTTTTGATCACAAATGCAACCTCCAACCAACAACACAAATTTCTCTAACCCAAAATCATCAAACACAGAAAATAGGACATTCTTACTTTTTCTTCTTCGGCCTTTTGCTTTTTCATCTCTTTCGTTTTCACCTTCTCCTTCGGCTTCTTCGTCGTCGTTTTGGTTGTTAGTGTAGATACGCGGAGAGGTGAGGATTCCGTTCCCTCTCCCTCCATTTTCAGCTTTTTCAACCTCGGCGACGTCCTCGGTGATGCCGACTGCGGAGGAGGATTTTCGAAGTCATCATCTTCATTTGCTTTTCTCTTTTTCGAAGTCCACCGCGTTTTAGCCATTGTCGTCACACGGCAAGGTAGACACAGAGGCAACGTAGGGGAGTAGAGCTTTAAGAAAGTGGAGGAGAAGTGGGTTTTCTAATGGGAGTTATGGGTCCGAAAATAGGGGCAAGGTGGGGGGTGTTCACGGTTCCTCTTCTGTAAAAAACGGGTTCAGGGTTTTTGAAATTTAAAAAAGTAAAAATAAAACAACAGACGTACGAAAACGAAGGAGGCAGGACTGAAGATCTGACAATCGTTGAAGGGTATTTTCGACTTTGTCCTCTGTGGGAAGTAGTAAAAAAGTCATTTTTAAAAACTGAACTAAAAAAGTCACTTTACTCCAATTTAAGAGTAGCTATGTCAATTTCCCAAAACAATATTCTCTCTGTCTTTTCCTCCAAATAGGGCCGATCAGTTTGGGCCCAACATGACCTGGCCCAGGTACTAACCTTAATTTACTCTCTTTCTCTCTCTCCAAATAGGGCCGACCAGTTTGGGCCCAACATGACCTGGCCCAGGTACTNAGGTGGGGGGTGTTCACGGTTCCTCTTCTGTAAAAAACGGGTTCAGGGTTTTTGAAATTTAAAAAAGTAAAAATAAAACAACAGACGTACGAAAATGAAGGAGGCAGGACTGAAGCTCTGACAATCGTTGAAGGGTATTTTCGACTTTGTCCTCCGTGGGAAGTAGTAAAAAAGTCATTTTTAAAAACTGAACTAAAAAAGTCACTTTACTCCAATTTAAGAGTAGCCATGTCAATTTCCCCTGGAATTTTGTAAGAAGGCCTAAATATTTTGAAAAATACGGTGGGTCATTTTAAGGAAAATATTATTTCTTTATTTTATTTATAAAAGTAACATTTTTAAAAATGTTTACTTGTTACTAGTGCTTGAAATTGATTACTGGTTACAAGTCAAGAATTATAACGCATTCTTTTTTTTTTTTCCGTCTTTTTTGTTTCTTTTTTATACTTTTTTTTTTTATGTTTCCTTTTTCTATTGCTAGTTTATTCTCTTCTTTTTTTTTTTGGAATACTGTTGGTTAATAGTTACTATTTTAAAAAAATGATATTTTTGTAAAACTATTTTAAAACTGATTTTATTCTAAAAAATACAGAAGATGAATTGGGAAAGAAAAAAAACTGAACTACCATATTTTTGTATTTTGTTTTTGTATTGTACGTAAAAGTCTTATAAATCCTGCATTTTTGCTTGAAATACCGACCGTTAGTCATTGATGTAAAATGAATATCGACTTGTTTGGAGGGCTGGATTATTGGCCCAGACCCACGTTTGGGAGTTTTGGAAGACTGGATCAAATTGCCCAGCCTCCAAAATAAGACCCCTAATATAAGACACTCTTATCCCATCCAGAGTTTTTAATATTTTTTTATTTTTTATTTTTGCAGAGGTAGAATTTAGGTTTATATACTTTGAGCGTTGCCTGAATTTTTTTTCCCCCTGTCCTTCCTTTCTTCAAAACTTTCATATCAAATATTTATTCTACATGTTACTTTAGCTTTTTTTAGAAAGTATATATAATGTGTATGTATAGGCACCAATCCAGTTATTTTTTTTTAAACTTATTCATAGGTATTGTTTTGTTAAATTAAAAATAATCACGTATGTTTTTTTTTATGATAAAAGGTGAAGAGATAAAACATTAAATAATAACTATTTATTTTTATTATTTTTTTTCTAACTACTCAAATTATGGTAGCCGTTAGATAAATGATCTAAAAAATATTTATAGATAGGTTAAAAAAATTTACCTATTGGATTGGGAACCATATATATTTACATTAAAATTTCATACAACCCAATTAAATAATATAAATAAAAAATTATTAGTTCATGGTATTATTATTAATTTTAATCTCTTTATTTACTGGAATAAATATCTTTTTGAGTGTGAAATAAAAATATAATTAGAGTCTGTTTAAAAAAAAAAAATTATTATGCGGTTAACGTTTTGTACAATTTAGTACATGCTGCCCTAAACACAGGATAATACACAGAGAGTCTAATTCAATCTGGTCCAAGCCCAACTAAGTCTATTATAATCTAATACAGTATAATTTAATCCAATCCAATCTAATTAGGGATTATAACAAAATGACTATATTTTGTGCTCATTTTAAGTAAATATCTATTTTTTAAATATTGTAGCAAAATTATTGATATATCAGTAAATATAATAAGTATAAAATATGCATACCAAATGAACCTCTATTACTTTAAACTCTCACTAGCTATTACGATAGTATATAGTTCCCCTCTCGAGAGCTTATTTTGGCAACATATTTTTATTTTTTTTAATAATTAAAAAAGTAAATGATGAATATATCTTCAAGATTTCTTTTGAGAAAATATTAATTAAAATCATTTTTTTAAAGAAAAAATAATATTCTCAAATGTAGTATTTGAGATTACTAGATAACTAAGAGGTCACCTACATATCTAGTATTATTTTGCGCTTAATTGTGGAGTTTTTAGATGGAAGTGTTGCACCGGAAAAAATTATAAATAATTTACTTGCACAAGGTTCTTTTCCTTTAGATATGACCAGTTAGTGGAATTTCATTCTCTCCAAATATATTAATCAGCCAAGTGTACCGAATGGACAAAGCTGAGTTTTTTAGCATCCAACGAAAATATAGTAAATAATTTGAGTGGGGATTCAGAAAGTTGAATTCTCTAGCCTTATCTCATTTCGGTGGGACAGTTGGGTGTAATATTTTAGTTGATTTTATTGATCGAGGACTGGAATTTCCAAACACACTATTGGTCATTAGAACGAAGACCAAAACATACGACTTCGTTTGAAAACAAAGGATACTCGATTTGAAACTTGAAAGCTATGTACTCGTTGGTTAACGTGTGTAATTATAGTTAGTGACTTGTCTGGTCCAACTTGCAACTTGCAAGTGCATACAATATCAAGACCTTGACCTCTCGTACGTGTGAATGTTACACCTAGCTAGCTCTGTAGTTTTTCTCATTAATATTTGTAAGAGAATTATCTTAATTTATAGTGAGTTGAGCTAGCTCTGTAGTTTTTGTCATTAATATTTGTAAGAGAATTATCTTAATTTATAGTGAGTTGATCAGTATGTTGTATGATCAATGATGGTGATCACTACGTCATGTAGCTAGCAGGTATGCAAGATTTTTTTTATTGTGCTACCAAAAGTAGCATATTATATCTTCGAAGCCAATTTGACTTCTCTAATTAAGGAAAAAACCAACTTTATTTTGCGGACTTGGAAGATCCACACGCTAGGGATGTTTTATCTTGGACTCTTCAACCAAAAAAAAAAAAAAAAAAAAAACAAACAAACTTCTTTATGGACTCGGAAGGTTCTCCGCACGCTAGAAAAGTGGAAATTAGTGTTTCAAGCATATAATTACCCTTAGTTAATAATTGAAAATAAAAATCATTATAAGGCCTACAACTAATCTCACAATCCTTATAACTAAAAAGCATGAAATATTTCCCGTTTTGAGAACTAGCAACGTACGTGAATAATATTCCCTTGAAAAAGAAAAATGGTAGAAATCTCAACCTTTCCAAAAATATAAGCAGATAATATCTCTCGGTTGAATTTCACTCGCTCTGCCATTCATATTCTTTTGGTTGGTTGTTTTTTTGGGTTGTTGGTCACATGTTATGCTATATATTCATTTTGACACATTAATTTTAGTGACCACCATTAACACCCAGTTACCACAGCATATAGATGACGGCAAGTGTGACAATTAGGTTTGCTAATGGTGGCGGCCGGCACACCACACTCCCAATCACGTGTTTTAACCTTTTTTTATGCCTTCTTTTTGTTCATCAATCAAATAATGCCACGTCACGTTATATTCCACCATTTTATTTCTTTTCTTTTAACAACTCTCGGGGAAGCTGCGGAGTGCCTACCTCCATTTTTATTTTTCAGTGAGAATAACGAGGTAAGCACGCAGACAAAGATTAACGGTACTCTCCAAGCTAAACACGCAACTAGTTTTTATTTAATTAGTCAAGCATGATGGACACACCACTTGTTTAATCCTTGAATAATCTCGATCTTCGTAGTTTAAGACACTAATTAATATGAATAAAGACGGAGAGAAAAACAAAACAAAACAAAACGGATCTGACGTCCCGACCCCTAAAAAGAAATTAAAAAATAAAAAAATAATGTGAACGTTTTAAGATTTCATGAACTATGTAAACTTCTCTTTCTACGCTCTCTCTCTCTCAGAGTGGGTTCTATTACCCTTTGAGCTTAGCTCCCAAGTCGGCCAACCAATTCTTTATTCAGTCTTTTTTACTTTGCAAATTTTTGGCTATCCAAAGCCGCCAAAAGGGTCCGTTCCAAATTTTAGTTTTAGCGACTAAAAAGTTTTTAATTCCAAAACAGATCAATTATTATACACCGACTTCTTCTACTCTGTAATTAAACCCTCTTATATCGTTTTGATATGGTTTAGGTTGACCTTTTCTAGAACTCAACCTATACCACATCAAACTATGCATCGAACAGAGAAAATTCAAGCTTTGTTGGGCTTCAGAAATCAGAGCTACCACTTCCAGCGGCTCCGGAGATCGATCGAGCTCCCAGCTGAGAAAAATGGTGAGTCTACTTCAAATATTCACTTCTTGAACTAAAGCTCTTAAGATAATTAGTTTATATTCGTTGTCTCCTACCTATTTAGACAATCCAATCCAAGTAGATTGGATAACCAATCTTAATTAAATTGGTCCGATTAGGCTCTTTAAAAAACCAGTTATTGATTTGGCTTGGTTTCATTGATTCAACTTTGTTGGAAATTCAAGAGTAACAGAATTGATCCAATAGATACACATATTTATAAACTATATATTCTTATTTCATTTTTTTTTTTAAAAAAAAAATCCTATTGGCTTGACTCTAAAACCTTTGATGCTCATTAAATTTTCTTTGGTATATCAATAAATACATATTATCAGCTTACAGCGAAAAATTGGCAAGAAGTGCCTGGTATGAACTGATGAGCAGTAGTCCCTACTTTTGATTGAATCTGATAGGTTTCATTGCCGAGAATTAATGGGCACATTTTGTTAGACAATTATTAACTGAATAAGCGGCGGCAAAAGGGGAAATGAGAGAGAAGATGGAAGCGCTTTGGACTAATTTTAAAGAGAGGATATGGCAACCGATTACAAAATCTTCAACTAAAACCTCTGCTCTCTTCATTTTCATCTTCTTCCTTTTTGTTGGTGCGTTTGTGGCTACGCGCTTCCTCGACGACACTGTAAGTTTGTTATTGTTCTAATTAAACTTACTTATTTTATATAACTTTGGTAATAATGAATTATTTGATAGTGTATTAATGTCTACGCGCTTCATTTTTGTTGATGAATTTCGATAGAGTTATATATGACTATGCAATTAGGGACATTATTACAGCAGTCATGTTGCAAATAATAATAAAGCTACTTGTACAGTTGTACGTTTGTGGGTCATTTTGGTCAACAACATGTTACTTTTTTGGCATGCATTTTATTTTTCTGTACTGGATTTCAAATTATTTATTTTATAAGAGCAAGTTGATTCTTTCATATCTTTGAATCGACAAAAATAATAATAAAGAAATAAAATTTTCAGATTTTTTTGTTATTATATTATGCTAATCGTGCCCCTGGAGGAAAAGAAATATGCCAATTGTGTTTATTTTAGATGGGAGTGGGACTTATATTTAATATTACACTCAATCCAGCTGTAACGGTTTTTTTTTTTTTTTTTAAATCATCTTGAATAAGCTAATAAAGGTTTAAGTGTTTATTTATATAGTGTACCAACAGCCTTTATTGACTTTCCCTTTTTTTTTTTAATTTCGTATATCGTGTCAGGATATTTTAGGTACCTTAACGTCCCAAAACTACCCTCCAGAAAGGCCCAAAGTCCCAATCCCACTTAATTGCACTGCTTACGGCCCCATAGGAACATGCCCCTCAAATTATTCCACTCCCTACAACCCCAAACTACATGAAGACGGTCTGTTGTCTCCCACGTGTCCACAATACTTTCGGTGGATCCACGAGGACTTGAAGCTGTGGGCCCAAACAGGTATCACAAGGGAGATGGTAGAGCGGGCCCAAAGTATGGGCCTGGCCAACTTTAGACTGGTAATACTGAAGGGCAAGGCCTATGTGCAGACTTATTGGCACTCGTTTCAGTCCAGAGATATTTTTACGCTATGGGGGATCCTACAATTGTTACGGAGGTACCCTGGTAGAATCCCTGATTTGGATATGATGTTCAATTGTGGTGATCTACCAATTGTTCACTCAAGCGCATTCAGTGGGCCCAATGCCACATCACCACCTCCAGTATTTAATTACAACAAGGATAGCACTACACTTGATATTATCTTCCCTGATTGGGCGTTTTGGGGTTGGTACGAAATCCAGACTCTTTGCGTTTTTCCTTTTTTTTTTTTTGGACAATTGCATTTTTATATCTTACATTTTAATTTTTAATTATTTGTTCAACTTATATCTTATGTTTTGATTATTATCAATATTGACCTCTAATATGATAAGGTATAAATTAAAGTATAAATTGAATAAATAATCAGAACATACGGTATAAACATGTAATTAAACCTTTTTTTCTAAATATTATTGATTTATATATATATTTTTCTAAATACTAAAAAAAGACCACATATTAATAAAGATACGGGACTTAACATTAAAATTTTATTATAAGTCTTACATTTTCATTACAGGTCTTACATTTTTATGAGTACGTGATATCTAACACACCACAAGTGATTTGCAACGTCGCATTACATTTGCATTTTTTTTCCATTTGAAGTCCATTTTCCTTTAAATTTAAAAAAAAAAAAAAAAAAAAAAAGAAGAAGAAGAAGAAGAAGAAAAGAATGGCTAAACATTAAGGCTGGTCCTACTCTTATCCTTGTTGTAGGCCTGAGATAGACATAAAGCCATGGGTGCCCTTGTTGAACGACTTGAAGGAAGGCAACACGAGGGAAAAATGGGTGGACAGGGAACCTTATGCTTATTGGAAAGGGAACCCATCTGTTTCTCGCAACAGACGAGACCTTTTCAAATGTAAGACTTCATTCTTTCATGACTGGAAAGCTCGCCTTTATGCCCAGGTACGCATTTTCTAACTTACTTCATGCATTTCTAAATTATTTTGGGCTTGTTTGCTAATATTTATGTTCTATTTTTTTTTTTGTTTTTTCAAAAAGTGAAAAGAATAATCGTGAATATGTCATGTTATTTGAGTAATACATGATCTCCAGTATCTATTTCACTTATGAAAACGATAGACATAAATGTTATCAAGCAAGCCTTTTGATTTTTCCCTATTCTTTTCAATTCACTGTTGTGCCTCTGGATGTTTCACTAAGTTATATGTTAATGGAAATTGTAAGAGTTATCAAGCAAGCCTTGCTCATTGCCTCTTTTATGTAAAAAAATGAAAACAACTTAAATATTTTATATACATGTTGTCTTTATAGAATTGGAAACGAGCATCAAGGCGAGGTTACAAGAAATCAAATTTGGCAGACCAATGCACTCATAGGTAAATTCATATCAACTCTCATCCTTCCTCTGATTTTATTTCTTTTCAATTTTCATTTTAACAATTTGTTGTTCCTTCAAATAATTAGAATTATGCTCTAAATTCAGGTATAAAATTTACATTGAAGGTGCTGCTTGGTCAGTCAGTCAGAAATACATTCTTGCATGTGATTCTATGACCTTACTAGTAAAACCACGTTTCTACGATTTTTTCGCTCGAGGTTTGATACCGAGACACCATTACTGGCCCATAAGGGATGATAACAAGTGCAGATCCATTAAGTTTGCTGTTGAATGGGGCAACTCTCACCCGGAAGAGGTAAACATTTTAGCCTCCAAGCTGACCCGAGTGGTGAATTCAACTTAACAATTTTTTTTTTTAAATTTATTTCTTAATTCGAGTTATTTTCGTCGATGTCATCAGGCACAAGAAATTGGAAAAACAGGAAGTAAATTCATTCAAGAAGAATTGAAAATGGAATATGTGTATGACTTCATGTTTCATGCTCTAAATGAATATGCCAAGCTCCTAAAATATGAGCCCACTATACCTCCAGGAGCTACTGAACTCTGTTCCGAGTCAATGGTTTGCCAAGCAAATGGATTAGCTCAGGAGTTCATGATTGAATCAATGGTGAAGGGTCCTGTGGACAGTAGCCCATGTACCATGCCTCCTCCTTATGATCCTTCATCTCTATCTTCTTTTCTTCAGAGAAACACTAACTCAACTAAAGAAGTTGAGTTACTGGAGAATCAAAATAAGCATCCATAAAGAGTTTTCCTTTTGAAAAAAAAAAAAAAAAATTGTATACAGATACGTTAGCTAAATTATTTTCTTGTGTATGATGACATTTCTTCTTTTTTAGTAGACTATTAAGCTGCAGTTTTAATAAACTCCTAACTAACTTTCTATTAACTTAATCAAATTAGTTGTCACTAAGTGTCAACATAGACACTTTCACTTAATAAGTATATCATAATCTTCTTGCAATGATCTCACCTTTTCTTTTGCACTAGTGTCAGGAGGATTTCAATTGAAAAGTATAGAAATTTCCTTAATACACATGTAGCTCAGATTTAAAGCATGTAATTGTCACGGAGTAGCCATGGATCTTCATGTTGAGATTCGCAGTCCAATGTTCTTATCTTTTTACTTAACAAAATTAAAATGCTTACTTGGTACTTGCTGGAGTTTTAAGTATTGGTAATGGCTGAAACAATCTATATTTTCTCTAAAAAATATTCGAATCAAATTTAGTTGCTTATTTATTTATTTTAGATTCTTTCTATTTTTTGATATTGGGTATAAATGATTTTTTCTCTAAATATGGACTTAGGTTCGTTTTTTTTTTAAACTGTTTTATTTTTTTTTTAACGGAATAAATGGATAGAAGTGAAAAAAGAACCAACGGTGCAACACTTTTGTGAGGTTTGGGATTTAAATGCCAGAATTTAAAGGTTAGGGATCTAAATGCCAAAGATACTAAAGGTTAAGGATTTTTGCTGCAAATTACCCTAACAATTATTATTATTATTATTATTATTGGTGTTGTTGTTTTTGTTTTTTAATGAATGGGTGTTAAACCCTGTTAACATGATAGTGTAAAAAAAGAGTAGTGTTTGCACTCTTCTTAGTCACTTTTATTATTATTTTATTATTATTATGTTATTATTATTATGTTATAAATCACTTTTATTATTATTTTTGTGGTTGTTAAGGGCAGAGATAACAAATCACGCGACAATTGACTAATTACATCAGAAAAGATGAGGTTCTATTGGATAAAACATCTTCTAATCAGAAATTTATATGGATGCGTCTTTCTTGTCTGTCCGGATTGTGATCTGGAAATTCAAAAATATACAAGACGATAAGAAAAAGAAGGGGTTTTCATTGAAGAAAGAGATAACACATACAAATAATATAGCGCTGGATAAAGGAGCACGTAAAGCAGAGCAAAACAATGCTGAAATTATCGGGAGTTGGGACGATCTTATTTTGACATATTATTTATTCATACGTGTTAGACTTCGTGTCTCGAATTCTATTTGTCCTAATTCGAAATCTTTGCGGTGCGACATATATGACTTTTTTTGTAATTAGGAGAAATTTTGAGTTCTGTGGTGACCCCAAAGCCCACCACTCAGCCCCCGCGGTATGGACCTATTTTATTGACCGTTTTTCTTTTTTTGTACAATTTTTTATCCGTACACATATGTATTTTTTAGGGTTTTGGGAATTCTATATATTTTAGCGTAGCCGTGTAAAACTCTACTTTCTGTACCCTATTTTCGATATAGTGAAATTTTCTCCTCTGTCAGTAATTTTTACCGATTAAGATTTTCCACTTAAATCTGTGTATTGTTATTTTTCATTCTTTTGTCGATTATCCTTCATTAATTCTTAACAATATGTTTCCACGTTTCTATAAGCTGAAGCTTGTATAGTGTGTTATTTAATCTTCTTTAATCCTTGACCATGTTTCATGATCGCTAAAGAAAAGGAAAATAGTACATATTAAAAAAGACCCCACGTGATGCCGAGCCTTTCACCTCTCCAATTCCAAACTTCTCTTACTACGCTCTCAATCACATCTATCTCTCACTCTGAAACTTTTCCTTCTATATTGTTTCATTTGTATTTTTTGAGCTGATCCCATAGTCCATTCCAGTTTACCAGCTAAAATATTTTCTTTCCAAACAAGTCATTTCTACACCGACTTTTTCTACTCGGTTACACCATCTTAGATAGTTTGATATATGGTTTAGCTTGACCTTTTTTCTACTCAAACAAAACCATATCAAACTGCAGAATATCGATCAAACAGAGAGAGGTCAAGCTTTATCGGGCTTCAGAAAACAAAGCTACAGCTTCCCGCCACTCCGCGCAGAGCTCCAGTCGGCCAAACCAAACCATACCCTGCTGAGGAAAAATGGTAATTCCACGTCAGAATATTCACTTCTTGAAATCCCAAGTACCATCCATGTTAAATAATTCGACAACCAACCAATCCAATCTAAGTAGAGAGTCGATAGCTAACGCTAAATATTAGATTTGGATCAGTACTGAAACTTGTTGAAATCCAAAATAAAAGTAACTAGACTTATCCCTGATATAAATGCTTAGAACTATATGATGACTATATGTTTTTTTACAGCTTTTTCTATTGGCTTAACACAAAAGTCTATGATATTGCTTTATTAATTTTTTTTTTCTTTTTTTTTTTGGGGCCAATTATATATATCTGATGAATGTTACAAATTTGTAAAGGGTTTGTTTGTAACACGTCTAAATGTTTGAAGCGTTGATTGTGTGCATAAAATTTGGTTGAAATGCAAAAGGTGTAGTTGGTTAAAAATAAAAGTAAAAATTAGGTTTTGTACGACATTTTTAGAAAAAAATTTTGAAAAAAAAAAAATACGGTGGACTGCAGTTTTTGTAAATTCAATATAGTTTTTAGTTAAAAAATGTCATTTTTTAAAATGGTAACTAGTTTAACAAAATTTATTTGTAACTTACATATAATTAGTAACTAGTAACTGTCAATCAGTTTTCAGAAACCGATAACTAGTAAACATTTTGAAAATTGTATTTTTCTATTTTTTTTAAAAGTGATATTTTTCTAATAAAAACCGTATGGAAATTGGGGGAAAAAAAAAAACAAACCTCTTTACTTTTGCAATTTTTTCTAATTTTTATAAATAAAAATTCTAGATGCCCAAAAATAAAAGAGAAAATAACATGCTCTACGATATTTGGGCAAATATTGCCAAATATACGATGTGGCCCAAAACACTTAAGTTTGTACGAATTTTTTTGAAAATTACCACTTTTTCAGTTATAACGTACAATAAGATGCAGTGATACTTTCGTAAATAAAATCATCTTTTTGTAGAAACATCTTTTTAAGAAAAAAGTATTTTAAACCAACTAAGAGTATTGTTGGCTTTATTGGTTGGTGCAACTCTTTTCCTTCTTACAACCATGGGTTCAAGTCTCACCTCCTGAGCATTCTTTTTTCTTTTTGTTTTTTTTTTCCTTGTATTTTGTTTTTTTGGTTACTCCTTTTTCTACTTTTTCGTTTTTTTTTTTTTTAAATTCCCTTTTTTATTTTACTTTTCTTCCTTTTATTTTCTAAAATTCTATTCTCTTTTAATATTTATAAGAAAAGGAAAATTTATTTTTTTCATCTTTAAAAAAAAAGATTTTTTTTTCTATTTTTTGAATCCTTTTTATTTAACTCTTTTCCTCCATCTATTTTTCTCAATTTTTTTAATCCCTTTTATTTATCCCTTTTCTCCACCCATTTTTCTCATTCTTTTTTTCATTTTATAAATTCGATTCTCTTGTACCAATAATTACTTTAGTTACTATAAATTAGTAACCAAATTGGTTCTAACACTAACTAGTAATGAAATAATTTTAGTGAGTGAGCTAGAATAATGATTTAGACTGGATGATGAAATTGTGTAGAATTATTAGAAGTGGAATTTTTGCACACCAAATGCTCGATGAAATTGCTCAATAACAATTAAGTAGAAACCTTCGTGGTTTCGTATGATTTACTTAGTTACATGACATTATGCAAAAAGGAAACCGCGATGGTTTACAGGAAATCTTCTTGGTTTTTTTGTGATTTACTTAGCTACAGGGCATTCTGCTAAAGAAAACTACGAAGGTTTCCTATGATTTACTTAGCTACATGGCACTCTATAAAAAAGAAACCACGATGGTTTCCTGCGATTTATTTAGCTGCAGGGTATTCTGCACAAAGGAAACCACAATAGTTTCTAAGAAATATTCGTGGTTTCTTGTGATTTACTTACATACAGGATATTCCGCTAAAGGAAACCAAACTGGTTTTTAGGAAACTTTTGTAGTTTCCTATGATTTACTTATATATAGGACATTCTGCTAATAGGAAACCAAATTGGTTTCCAGGAAATCTTTGTGGTTTCTTGTAAAGAAAAAAAAAAAAGATGGCTTATTTACTAAAATGCCACCGCATTTTCTTGCTCCCAAAGTATTTAGAAAAATACCCTGAAAATATCGTACAGAATTTTTATTATTTTTGAAAGATCGTAAATTTGGTAATATTTTTTGAAAAATAAGTATAAGTGTCTAAAACTCAAAATAAAATAGGATTTGGAAGAGACTAGCTAGCATCAATTTGGGCAGTCTTTTAAGACCATTATTTTTTACTTGCTAGAATGATCACCCGGACCAAAAATTATTCTCATCTATTTCACAATTAAACTAAGGCCATAACCTAATAACCAATCATTAAATTTGATTAGATTACCAAAATAATACGAGATACACACTAGATTTGAATATTTAAGGTTTTATTTTTTAAAGTGATTGGTTACGGCTATATACGATCGATTGCAAATAGCCTAGTGAAACAAGTCGGGTTGCCCATTTGGCATAATGACACAACACACACAAAAAGAGTTCCTAATACAAGATGGTAAACACGACATGAATGGTGAGTGTCAATTGGGTCAGACTGTCCATGGTCGGCTCCCCCCACCTTGAATATTCAGGGCTGATTTTTACCTAGCCTACATTGTTTATAGGCATGGATTGAACCTAGCCCTTAAAGGCTTGGACTAGGCATGACTTTGAGACCCTAGTGCCATGGCAACCATGGAAGTGCCATGGCTTGGCTTCTACGATTCGGCTCTTTTTTTTTTCATATTTTTATTTTCAGCAAAATAACAAAAAAACACAAATTTAATTTAAGGCGCGTCTACAGTAGGGGCGCCCCTACGTAAGGCCCTGTCTATTCACCGTTGGATGGGAATCTGTATATAAATAGATTCTTCACAGATTCCCGTTATTCCCCACAGATTCCCATCCAACGATAATTAAGGCATGACCCTACGTAGGGACGCTCCTACCGTAGCCATCCCCATTTAAATTTATATTATATACATTTTTTTTCAGAATAAATTTTAATAGAAAGTAACATGACATGGCCTAGGCTCGACCGTGGTCCTATAGGCCCACGATTGAAGCCTTGGCATACGGCCTGCATTGAAAAGCATAAGTTGGCATGGCCCGACCCGATCATTCTAACATCTTCAGGTGGGTTGTGTTTTGCTGTGCTCACATAATGTTTTCAGACTCGATGAGTCAGCATGACTTGACACCATATTTGACATAAGCATGACATGAGCATATATAACGGATTCATTATGATGAAAAACACAACAAATTAAAGTAATATAAAGTATATTTACATAATTGTATTAGTGAATGTATTTTTGAGTTATGCATTACTTTTGAGTTGACAGGAGCAAACAATACCAAATTTTGTTGAATCATACCTAATAATATATATGTGTATGTAACTTGGTGAATCATACCTAATATCCTACTACGTTCGCAGCATACGTGAAGTATTTTGGTTTCTACAGAGTAATTGAGAAAGGGGCAACTAAAAGAAATGAGAGAGAACATGCGGTGCTTTCGGTCTAGTTTCAAAGAGACGATCTGGCGGCTATTTACAAAATCTTTGGCTAAATCCTCCGCTCTCTTCATTTTGTTGTTCTTCCTTCTCACTGGCGCATTTGTATCCGTACGGTTCCTCAACAACGGTGTAAGTTGTTTTTTCTTTTATTACTGCTCTATTTAAACTTACCTCGAGTATGATAGTTTGGAAGGTATTACGTATTATATTCATTAAAAAAGAAAAAATTGTTAGAGTATTGTTCTTGTGGGATGGATCGAATGATTGTTTATTTTTAAAGCAATCGATTGATTGTTTGTTATTAAATCACATGAGCGAAGACATTATATGAAGATCAATTGATTCTTCCATATCTTTCAGTGGTAGAGCCGGCTCGAGCAATTTACAAGCCTTAGGCAAAATCTTGAAGAGGCCTTCTCATTTTTTTTTTTTCAATGGAAATATATGATGCATTTTTTTTTTTGCTAGAGTACTCAATTATTTCGAAAGGTAAAATAACAATAGAAATACACCAATTATCAAGAGTTCTTTTAATTTTGAGATTGAATTAGTTTTTCTATCCTCCTTTTCTTCTTACGTTTCTTCAACCAGGATTCATATTTTCTATTAGACATTTTTACTACTAATAATTGAACAAAATAAAATTGAAACCCCTAAATAGCAAGAATTCATCATATGAAGGAAAATAAAATGTAAATAAAAATATAAGATAAATTTCAAAATATAGAAGAAAATAACTAAATAAGAACAATAGGACCTGGTATTATGAAGAATAAACTGAAAACTTTTTTGCTTGCTTTTTTGGGAGGCTAGAGTATGAGTCTTTTAAGGTAAAGTGAATCTGAGAAGAAATGGTAGGTTTTTACTTTTTTTTTTTGTTTTATTTTTATAGAGAATAATTAATTTAATTAGGCCTACTAAATGCACAAAATTTGCAACGTTCTCTCTCTTCTTTTTTTTTTTGGGAAAAAGAAATTTAGATGGATAATTTAGAAAAAAACTGAAAGGAAATTAAAACTTGTTTAATTTTGGTATGTGCTGTACCTATATACGTGGGAATGTTGGACAAGATTTTTCTTTTAAAAATCAAATTAATTAGATATTAATGTGATATTAAATTTGGCAACAATTTGTTTTACACGTATAATAAAGATAGGCTGAAAAATTAGAGATATTATTTCCATATTTGAATTAAAATAAAATCAAAATTAGGCCTTCATAATAATTATAATATACAATTTCTAAAATTGGAGGCTTGGCGGGCCTTAGGCAGTTGCCGGCTCTGTTCAGTGGACAAAATAATTACAAGAAATAAACTTTCAGCCTGAAAAACCAGTAACTTTATTTTAGATAGAACTTATGTTCACTATCTTGCAGTAACTAACAGTATGTTTGATAGAATTGTGCATTTGGATATATTACATTATAGGTCTTTTATACTTCTATTAATCTATTTTCAAATATTTTACATTATGCCCGCGAATGGCTCCGCCCACGAAGGAAAGATTTGCTTCTTCTTCTTTTCTAGATTTTTTATTTTTATATTTTTTGGTTTCAATCTTCGCATAAAAGTTTTAATAGTGCTTATTATAGTAAATTGTACGTGGCAATATTAACTGACTTGTCTTTGATATTGAATTTGGTGTTAGAATATTCCAGCTACCATAACATCTCAAAAATATCATCAAAAGAACACCAAAATGCTACTGAATTGCGCTGCTTACGTCCCCTCAGGAACATGCCCCTCAAATTATTCCACCCCCTACGATCCCAAACTACATCGAGATAGTCCATCCTCTGCCACGTGTCCAGAATACTTCCGGTGGATCTACGAAGACTTGAAGCCGTGGGCCTACACAGGCATCAGTAGAGAGATGGTTGAGCGGGCCCAAACTCTGGGCCTTGCCCACTTTAGGGTAGTGATAGTGAAAGGCAAGGCTTACATGGAGACCTATGAACCTTCGTTCCAGACTAGAGACGTTTTTACGCTGTGGGGTATCCTACAATTGTTACATAGGTACCCGGGTAAAGTCCCTGATTTGGATCTGATGTTCACTGCTGGTGACCCGCCAGTGGTTCAGTCAAGCGCATTCAGTGGGCCCAATGCCACGTCACCACCTCCGGTGTTTAATTACTGTAAGGATAACAATACATTTGATATTGTCTTCCCTGATTGGTCCTTTTGGGGCTGGTAAGACATCCCTACTTTTCTCACACTACGAAACTCATTTTCTAAATTATTATTATCAACAAACCTATAGTGCTATGTACACAACTAAATAAAGTTAATTAAGAGATTCTTCAGCAAACTTAATATGGCATAAGTCACTTTATTAGTATATGTGCTTAATATCACTTTTTAACATTTTTTTCAAAAAATAAAAAAGTTTAAATCAATGACAATGGTCCTACTTACTTATTCTTGTTATAGGCCGGAGATAAACATAAAGCCATGGGTGCCTTTGTTGGAGGATTTAAAGGAAGGCAATAAGAGGAGAAAATGGGTGGACCGAGAACCTTATGCACACTGGAAAGGGAACCCATATGTTGCTTCCACCAGAGAAGACCTTTTCAAATGTAATGTTTCAGCTACACAAGACTGGAATGCTCGTCTTTATGCCCAGGTACACAAGCATTTTAGTTTATTATCTCTCACCTGTTTCTTAATAAATGTATCTATTTTTCACTTTACGTTTGTGGCTCTAGATTTTCACTAAACTCGCATGGTAATAGGAATTTCTAGAGCTGATGGCACTGAGATATAATTAATCATAGCTTACTGCTTATTTTGTATAAATAACTGAAAACCACCAGCAATTGCAAAAATTCCCGACAGGACGGGGCTCTGCTTGCCCCATAATAAACGGGCACGCCCCTATTCATGATATATACTGTTTTTTTTACAACCTAATTTTTTTTCGGTAACAAACATTAAGAAAAATTCAATATTTCACGTTTTTTTAGGTTGAAATTCTGATTTTATGTATATTTTTTTCTTTTTTGGATATATTTATCAAAACATTAATACCAAATCTATATATTAGGGAAAAATTAAAGATTCTATTTTGAGTTTAAAATTCTATAATTTTCTTATAATATTATTTTTCATTCTTTTTCCTTTTTTGGAGTTATTATATTATAACGTTAATTTTGTTTTTTGAAATTATCTACTTGTAATGTTAATATTTAAGTATCATATAAGCCAACTGGGGTTAGCTCAGTTGGTCTAAGGTTTGAGAGTTGTGTGTGTGTGTGTTTGGGGGTCAGGGGTTCAAATCTTGGTAGCGTGTGTGTGTGCCATTTTTCCTTTAATTTGTAGTAAGTGGTGGTCATTAGTTAAGCCCCGCTTTAAAAAAAAAAAAAAGTATCATATATTTGTTGTCATGGAATGCCAAAAAAAATTGGTTGAGCTATTCCATTATTATTCTTGAAATATAAAACATAAGATTTACATTTAATAGGAAATCAATTACACTTGTATAATAAAAATAGTAAAAACCTGCAATTATTTAGTAAACATATTCACAATTAAAGGAAATCAATTCTAATGACTAGGGAGTATGAGAAAATCTCTTATATACACAATATATGATTAATAAGTTTGAAAAGAAAATTTTTCATAATTTTAGATCAAAGATAAGTCATTTGACAAAAATCTTGATGTTTTATTATTTTATTTTTTCGTAATAAAAAAGGGATTTTTCTTTTTCATTAATATATATATAAGTCATCAACTATGGTCTTGTTTTACATAATAACTACGGCTATTAATTTTTCAATTCAATTTAAATATTTAAAGAAAAACATAGAATCTTTTAAAAAGGAAAAACAATCAAAGATATTATATTTGATAAGACTGTCATAAAAATCGAACTAAAAGCAAGCAAAAATATAAATAATTAAATACACGAATATTTCTCATATATGGTATATAATTATTAGTCAATCATCAAATTTAAATTTATATAATAGATAAGATCAAATATATTTTTTTTTCATTTTTTAAAAAATTCATCTAATATTCTTCTTTTCATAACTTAAACAAAAACAAAAAAAGGACAGCGTGGGCGGGCGGGCCCCATTTACACCCCTAAAAACGACTGAATTATGTTATACACTTGATCCCATTACAGAATTGGTACCGAGCATCAAAGCAAGGGTACAAACAATCAAATTTGGCAGATCAGTGCAACCACAGGTGAATTCATATCAAATTTTCATTCTGCTTTTATTATGACCACTAGTTCTTCCTCTAAATAATTTGTTATGTTCCAAATTCAGGTATAAGATTTACATCGAAGGGGCTGCTTGGTCTGTTAGTCATAAGTACATTCTTGCATGTGATTCTATGACCTTACTTGTAAAACCCCGTTACTCCGATTTCTTTGCTCGAGGTTTGATACCAAGGCACCATTACTGGCCCGTAAAGGATGATGACAAGTGCAGATCCATTAAGCATGCTGTAGACTGGGGCAACTCTCACCAGAAAGAGGTAACTATTTGAGTGGTGAGTTTAACTTCGATTTTTAGAACTTTGTTTCCTTATTCTAGTTGTTTTGGAGGATGTCATCAGGCACAAGAAATTGGAAAGACAGCAAGTAAATTCATACAAGAGGAGTTGAAAATGGAGTATGTGTATGACTTCATGCTTCATCTTCTAAATGAATATGCCAAACTCTTACAATATGAGCCCACTATACCTCCAAAAGCCACTGAACTCTGTCCTGAGGCTATGGCTTGCCCAGCTAATGGATTAATGAGAGAGTTTATGATGCAATCAATGGTGAAGAGTCCTGCGGACCACAGCCCATGTACCATGCCTCCTCCTTATGGTCCTGCATCTCTATATTCATTTCTTCAAAAAAAGATTAATACAATCAAAGAAGTAGAATTATGGGAGAATCAAGATAAGAAGCCATAAAAGAGCATTTTCTCAATGCTTAACTTTCAAGTGTACGATGATTAAATTTTCTTTTTAATTTTTTTTAGTAGATTATTTAAGAAAGACACTGTCACTTAATAAATATATCATGATCTTGTTCTCCAAATTTGAGGATTTCGATTTTGTACCAACAATGATCTCATTTTGTTTTTCTTTTGACCTAGTGTTGAGAAGATTTCAATTAATACTATTGGAGGATTGGCTCCTTCAATTATGGAGTTCCATCTTTACTTACTAACCACGCCAATAAGGACCCTTAACCTATATTATTATCATGAATTTATCCTAAGAAGAGTTATTGGAGAATCTTAAGAAGCCATAAATGTTTTCTTTTATACAAAACTTTCTTTTCGTTTTCTTTTTTTAATACAGATCAAAAAGCAGCTAAATCATTTTCTCGTGTATGACTATATTTTCTGATAGGTTTTTTAGTCGACTTGATCTGGAACCTGACGTTTGAGGATTTCAATTTTCTACAACAATGTTCTTACCTTTCCTTTTGTTAGCCAAAATAATATAATATGTAAAGGAACAAACAAAGTATTGGAATTTTAATAGAATAACAAAATAATAATAACAATACCAAATAATAGAACGCTCAAATTATAAGGAGAAACCGAGGCTTGTGTATCACACAATCTCCTTAAAACAGATTCGCCTCCTCTCAGTCGATGCTTGAGATTGTTAGGCGTCTGTCTCCCAGGATACAACGGTTGATGAGCGGCGTTTGTCGCACCACAAGCGCTACTCTGGCGAACTGAAAGAATATGCCCAAACTCTACCACACTGAGGCCTATACTCTAGAGAACTTTGAGAAGAGAGGAAGACAAGAGAAAGAGAAAGATTTCTTCTGAGCGTGTCTTCCTGAAGGAAGGAGGAGTCAATTTATAGGCTTCATATGAGAGTTGTTACAAATTTGGAATTAACTAAGATTTAATTCCAAATAAAACATTTTATACAAAATGTTTATGCGTTTAGAAATCGATCAGTTTCTTAAACAATTTTAATCTAAATTAGATTAAAATTTGTAACTCTCCAAAAGCGCTTTACACAAAAAACGTTTAAAACTGACTTGTTTCCCTAAACAAATTTAATCTATACTAGATTAAATTTTGTAACTCCAAAATAAATTTGGCAGTTCTAAACCAGGTCTGGCAGTTTCATTTTTCCAACAATCCTTCACATGAATGAAATTGACAGAGTAGACAAAAAGCTATACAACAAGACGCTTTTGACTTGGTGATAGAGTTCAATGGTCGAAATCTGCATAGGACAGGTAGGTATTCACCTTTGAACCTTCCCTTGTGAAAGTACATTTACTTTACTAGCTGATCAGTAGACACGATGTCCTTGAACTGTTTTGCCGTTTATGTAAACGATAACATACCTCACACAGATATCAATCCTGACATTATTCAGTTCTCATTATCATGTTCGTTTTGGCCATGAACATACGCCTGGTTCTGTGAGAGTTTCTAAGGAATTGAGCCCTACATAATTCCCTTTTGAAGCGGCCCCTCTTCTCCCTCACATAGGTGATGTCTTAATTGAGAGTAACCCGCATTACTCCGCTCGGATTTCCGAGGCATAAGAATCATTAAAAGCATAGCTTATCCTTTACCCTACGAGTATCACTGTTTCATCATAGGAATGGACAGGAGTGTTACCCCCACAGTGATCCAATTAAGTCTCTACAATTAGGTTGTCCCTTTGAACCTAGATTTTGGGATCTCCAGTCAACTAGGTTGGGTTTCCATTGTATCAACTTACTATTTCATGGGCTTTAGTCCCATTCCTCTCGATATTTTATCAACTAGCTCTCTGTTTAACCCTTTGGTTAGCGGATCCGCAAGATTATCTTTTGACTTTACATAGTCAATAGAGATAACTCCAGTTGAGAGTAGTTGTCTCACAGTATTATGTCTACGACGTATATGTCTAGACTTACCATTATACATGTTGCTCTGTGCCCTTCTAATTGCAGCTTGATTGTCACAATGGATGCAAACTGCTGGCACAGGTTTTGGCCACATTGGAATATCCTCTAAGAATTGTCGTAGCTATTCTGCCTCTTCACCACACTTGTCCAAAGCAATGAATTCGGATTCCATTGTGGACCGGGCTATACACGTTTGTTTCGAGGATTTCCATGATACAGCTACACCTGCTAGCGTGAATACGTACCCCTAGTAGACTTCGAGTCCTTCATGTCAGATATCCAATTTGCATCGCTGTAGGCTTCAAGAACAGCTGGATATCTGGAATAGTGCAGCCCATAACTACGAGTATGTCTTAGGTACCTTAGTACTTTTACAATCCCTTTCCAGTGATCAGTTCCTGGATTACTCGTGTATCTACTCAGCTTACTAACTGCGTAAGCTATGTCTGGTCTTGTACAACTCATCAGGTACATAAGACTTCCGATCACTCTGGAATATTCCAGTTGGGAGACACCATCTCCTTTGTTCTTTGATAGGTGTAGATTTGTATCTACCGGTGTTCTGGATATGCCAGAATCATTCTTGTTAAATTTCTCAAGAATCTTGTCCACATAGTGTGATTGACTTAGAATAAGTCCATCAGATGTTCTTGAGATTTTAACTCTCAAAATGACATCGGCTAAACCCATGTCTTTCATGTCAAATTTTGAATTTAACATCTTTTTGGTAGATTTGATCATCTTATCATTACTACCAATAATGAGTATATCATCAATATAAAGACACAAGATGACATATCCATTATCTGTGTGCTTTATATAAACACATTTATCACACTCATTAATTTTAAATCCATTTGACATCATTGTATTGTCAAACTTTTCATGCCATTGTTTTGGTGCTTGCTTTAATCCATATAAAGACTTCACCAATTTACAAACTTTCTTTTCTTGCCCAGGTGCAGAAAAACCCTCAGGTTGTTTCATATAGATTTCTTCATCTAAATCTCCATTTAAGAAAGCTGTTTTAACATCCATTTGATGTACTTCAAGATTGCGCAAAGCTGCAATTGCAAGTATCATCCGAATTGATGTTATTCTTGTCACAGGAAAATATGTATCAAAGTAGTCAAGGCCTTCTCGTTGTTTGTAACCTTTAATTACAAGTCCAGCCTTGTACTTATCAATTGATCCATCTGTTTTTATTTTCCTTTTGAAAATCTATTTGGACCCTAGAGGTTTACAGCCTGGAGGAAGATCCACCAGTTCTCAAGTATGATTCTGTAAGATGGAGTCAATTTCACTTTGAATAGCCTCTTTCCATAAAGGGCCTTCTGAAGAGCTCATTGCTTCTGTAAATATTTGAGGTTCAGCCTCTAACAAATAAGTCAGAAAATCTGGACCATAAGATTTTTCTGTCCTTGCTCTCTTGCTCCGTCGAGGTTCACCCTCGATTTCCTCATTTTGATCTTGGTCCTGACTATTCTTAGTAATAGTCTCATATGTTCGTTTCGACGAACTTGCTTCTTCTTTGGATTTACAAGGAAATATATGTTCAAAGAACGATGCATTCCTTGATTCCATTATCGTGTTCTTGTGTATGTCTGGGATTTGTGACTCATATATAAGAAATCGATAAGCACTACTGTTTTGTGCATACCCAATAAAAATACAATCAACTGTTTTTGGACCAATTTTCACCTTCTTAGGTGTTGGTACAGCCACTTTGGCGAGACACCCCCACATTCGTAAGTATTTATAGGAAGGCTTTCTTCCTTTCCATAACTCATATGGGGTTTTATTCTTCTTCTTTTGGGGCACCTTATTCAGAAGGTAATTAGCTGTCAGAATAGCTTCCCCCCACATGTTCTGGGGTAACCCATAACTTAATAGTATTGCATTCATCATCTCTTTCAAGGTACGATTTTTCCGCTCAGCAACACCATTTGACTGAGGTGAATAAGGTGGAGTGACCTCATGTATTATTCCGTGTTGTACACAAAACTCACCAAAAGGTGATTCATACTTTCCTCCACACTTCTAATCATCTTAATCTTCTTATTAAGCTGATTTTCAACCTTATTCTTATAGAGAACAAATTTCTCTATAGTTTCGTCCTTGCTTTTTAGCAAATACACATAACAATATTTTGTAATATCATCAACAAAAGTAATAAAATACTTATTGCCACCTCTTGTTTGTATAGTTTTTAAATCATAAATATCACTGTGAATTAAATCAAGAGGTTTCGTGTTCCTTTCAATCGTTTGGAACGATGACCTTGTCAGTTTTGCCTCAACACAAGTTTCACACTTGTGTTTTGAATCAATATTAAAAGCGGGTATGTGGTTTAAGTTAATTAATCTACGCAAAGTATCATAATTAACGTGTCCTAGTCTACCATGCCATACATTAGAAGACTCAAGTAAATAAGCAGAAGAGCTAGCTTTATTATTATTTGGCTTAACAGTCATTACATTTAGTTTAAAAGGCCCATCACATACATAGCCCTTCCCCACATACAACCCACTTTTAGACAAAATAACTTTATCTGACTCGAATACCATACGGAATCCATGCTTGTTCAGCAATGAACCGGACACTAAGTTCTTTCGGATCTCTGGCACATACAACACATCATTCAGAGTCAGCTCCTTCCCAGAGGTCATCTTCAAAAACACCTTGCCTTGGCCTTCGATAGTGGATGTTGCAGAATTTCCCATAAATAGCTTCTCCCTATTCTCAAGCGGTTTGAAGGAAGTGAACAAATTTTTGTCTGAGCATACATGCCGAGTGGCACCAGTGTCAAGCCACTATTCCTTCGGGTTAGACCCTACTAAGTTCACTTCAGAAACTACTGCACAAAGATCGATGTCAGAAACATCTTGTGTGATTTCATCTACTATGTTGGCTTCATTCTTCTTCTTCTTCTTTGGAAGTCGACAGTCTGAAGCCTTGTGACCTATCTTGTCACAGTTGAAGCACTTCCCTTGGAATTTCTGCTTCTTGGAAATTCCTCCTTTCGGTCCCAACTTGTTGCCCTTGCCAAACTTGTTCTTTTTGGACTTGGAGCTTTGACTATGCTCTACTATATTTGCCTTTGCCTCTGAAGACGAAGTAGGCCCTTTCTTTTCAGACTTCTTGTTGTCTTCTTCAATATGAAGTCTAAGAACAAGATCTTCAATGCTCATCTCCTTTCGCTTGTGCTTAAGGTAGTTCTTGAAATCTTTCCATGCAGGAGGTAGCTTCTCAATAATAGCAGCTACTTGGAAGTTTTCACTAACTACCATACCCTCGGCATGAATCTCAGATAAGATCACCTGGATCTCTTGTACTTGGCTGATTATAGTTTTGGAGTCCACCATTTTATAATCTAGGAAGCGGCCCACAACAAACTTTTTGGACCCAGCATCCTCTGTCTTATATTTCCGCTCTAAGGACTGCCACAATTCTTTGGCCGTTTTCTTCTCTTGATACACATTGTATAAAGAATCAGATAAACTATTCATGATATAGTTTCGGCATAAGAATTCTGAATGTTTCCAAGCATCAACCGCACTGATAACTTGGATGTCTTACTCATCCTCCTTAAGCGATGGAGCATCTTCAGCCAAGAATCTAACAAGATTCAATGTAGTGAGATAGAACAACATTTTTTGCTGCCATCTCTTGAAATTCAAGCGATCGAATTTCTCCGGTTTTTCAGCATGGCTCAAAGGAACCGTAACCGGCGCTGTGGGGTTAGGCACAGAAGTAGGCATAGAAGCCACAACAGGGTTCACCGCTGGCACAACAACAGGAACATTAGCAAGGTTTGGGTTGGTCGTCATTTCTGAAAAAATCAAACCACGTATTAGATTTTGTGTATAAATACCAAAATCTCAAATAAAGCTGAAACTTAATAGTACTCAATAGATAATTCCCAGGAAAGACCACGGAGGGGTCACAATGGTCCCACTTAAAATCCAGCCTCCTTAGACAGAACTTATCTATTTCGTA
>JXTC01000079.1:233484-261058 GCA_002914845.1 Trema orientale | reverse complement strand
ATAATAACAATACCAAATAATAGAACGCTCAAATTATAAGGAGAAACCGAGGCTTGTGTATCACACAATCTCCTTAAAACTGATTCGCCTCCTCTCGGTCGATGCTTGAGATTGTTAGGCGTCTGTCTCCCAGGATACAACGGTTGATGAGCAGCGTTTGTCGCACCACAAGCGCTACTCCGGCGAACTGAAAGAATATGCCCAAACTCTACCACACTGAGGCCTATACTCTAGAGAACTTTGAGAAGAGAGGAAGACAAGAGAAAGAGAAAGATTTCTTCTGAGCGTGTCTTTCTGAAGGAAGGAGGAGTCAATTTATAGGCTTCATATGAGAGTTGTTACAAATTTGGAATTAACTAAGATTTAATTCCAAATAAAACGTTTTATACAAAACGTTTATGCGTTTAGAAATCGATCAGTTTCTTAAACAATTTTAATCTAAATTAAATTAAAATTTGTAACTCTCCAAAAACGCTTTACACAAAAAAACGTTTAAAACTGACTTGTTTCCCTAAACAAATTTAATCTATACTAGATTAAATTTTGTAACTCCAAAATAAATTTGGCAGTTCCAAACTAGGTCTGGCAGTTTCATTTTTCCAATACCTTTTGCATTAGTTCTAAAAGGATTTCAAATGAGTTGGAGGATTGGTTCTTTCGACTGTGGAGTTCCATTCTACTTACTAAGGCCAATAATTAAGGTGATCGACCCCGGACCTATACTATTATTACACGTGAATAAGAGTAAATAATTAGCCTCCTAACTTACTTACAACGCCACAGTTAAAATTAGACTGCTGTGTATCATCATTTATGAAGGTAGCAAGTCCATTCAGTTATGAACTGTAATTTTATCAACCTAATAATTGCTAGCCTAATACATCAATTACCACGTATGTGATAATGTATCAAAACTACCACGAAATAATATAAAATTCACCAATTTTTGTGATGCATCACCAATAATTGTGAGGTATATTATTATGCAATACCACATGTGCTTGTATAAAGTGTACTAATCCTAAAATAATAATAATAATAATAAAGAAGCAAGCTCAGAGGCTCTCTTTCACTCTACACAACTCTGGACTCGGAACCCTTTCCTTTCCACCTCGTTTTCCTGGTTATGATCAAATAAAAAGAATATCGGAAGCCGTTAAAGCTTGCAAGTTGTCAAATATTTGGCTTTGGAAAAATGGAAACTAATAAGGTTGGAGGAATTGAATAATGTATAGCGGTGGAAAAGGTGTGGGGAAAAATTGCCGGAAATGAAGCATCTTGTTATTTCCTCTGTTTTTGCTGTAAATTTATTTCTTTCCCCTTTAGTTTTCATTATGGATAATGTTAGAAATCGTACCAAATTAGTCAGATAATGTTAGAAATAGTACCAAATTAGTCAGATAATGTTAGAAATCGTACCTAAGTAGCCAAATCCAGCTGGCTAATTGATATTTAAAAAATAAAACAAATAAAATTCTGACCAACTATGAACGAAAAAAAAAAAACTCAGCTGCACTATGCACTACACTAAACCCCAACTTTTAGTTATATTAATACGAAAAAGGAGGACAAAATATTCAGAAAACGAAACAAATCCTATGTCTAATTATCTTGCTTTCAGTGATCCACATTAATAAACAAAAGTTTTGCGTGACGTGACTAGACAATAGGAAACAATTGCTCATTAGCAAGTAAATGGAATGTAAAGAGTAAAAGAGGGCAGGACATGAGGCTGAGCTATTCCTTTGGAGGGTACAGACCAACAATGGGAATTTTCTCTACTAGAGTGTATTCCTCAGACTAAAATGATAATTGAAGGATTCAAGATAAGTCGTCACAACACAGCTATAAACGCACGATTGCTTACGTACAACATAAAACATAAACAATAACGTTCACAACATAACTATAATATCCTAACAAAACACTAATTAAACACTCATTATTAGTAAAGTAAAACAGAGTACAGTATGATTAAGACATGCATTTATCCGAGCACACGCACTAACAAGTGGCACAGAGTTGGCACTAGGCTACTTTTTTCACCGCTACCTCCAAAAGCACTAGATTCGTTCGGGCTTATTTTCCTCCTCAATCTTTGTCTTCGTGGCCATTGCTGATTGGAGACTGGATTGATGAATCATCATCGATCACCTGGACATTTATTTAGGCAGTGGATCCCCACAGAGTGTTGAAGCTTTCCAGCTTAAATTAGCCGATCAACGAATAAAGTTTGGAAGCTGAATACTGGCCTTTGGGATTTTCTGTGACGAGTTGTTGTGCAACAAAATTGAGGTAGCTTAGTGATGTTATGTTATTCGACATGCTAATTTGGTGGTTGTGCCTACCAGCTGGTTGTCTGAAAGGTCAAGAGACGACTCAAGTTGTTGGGGGATATTGCCTGACAATTGGTTGTGTGACAAGTTCAGACCATGCAATATCCAGACTCCTCGGGAATAACTCCGGCAGTCATTAAGAATTTCTCCATCTTTGAGCACAACTGTCTCTCAAATGCAAGCTACAATACTAATTGCTGAGGTTAAAAATATTTTAACCTCTTGTGTCTCAGTTGGTAATATTTGGAGATTCAAGTTTACTCAGATACTTTACAACTTGATTTTGAAAAATCTAAAAGGAAGGTGCAAAATGAAGACTTTCCAGAAAATCACCATCCTAGCTAATTTTATGCTCGCCACATGTTTAATTGTGGAGTTCTGTTAGCTAGCAACCAGAAAAATTAAGATTACTTGCACGAGATTCTTGTGTTATATATATATATATATATATATATATATATGTCACCCCACTTCATTTTGAAGGAGTTTCATCCACTCGTATCCTCTTAATTAATCAGCCGAGTGAATACAAATAATCGATAAAGCTGAGTTTTTAGTATCCAATTAACCTAAAATATAATAATTAATTTAAGTGGGGATTCATTCAGTTGATCACATGGTTGAATTCTTTAGCCTTATCTCATTTCGTAAGTGTAATGTTTTAACATGTTTTGTTGATCATGCACTGGAATTTCCATACGCGCCCTCAGTTTATTATTAGAACGAAGACTTAAAAAGTCTTTGTGGGAAAATAATGGATACTCGATTTGAAAGCTATGGATTGCCTTGGTTAATTAATGGGGGCCCTACCTAGTGACTTCTGTGGTGCAACTTGCAAGTGCGTGCAATTTCAAGACTTGACCTCTCGTTACGTGTGATCAATTCTTACTTGACCTAACCTCTGGCTAGTTTTTGTGTCTTACTCTTTGGATGAGAATGTATATCTTAATGTTGGAGAATTGAGTACGTCGTATGATCATGATTACGTCATGCAACTACGAGGCCTTCCTATCTAGACCAGAGCGGTAGGTACATAAGTTTCTTAGTGTGGCACCAAGTAGCATTTTAAATCTTCGAAACTGAACTATCTTGACTTTTCTAACCTGAAAATTAAAAAAAAAAAGAAGAAGAAAAAATAGTGAAAAACCAACTTAATTTTATGGACTCGGAAGATTCCACACGCTAGAAATATGTGTTTATGACTTTTTTTTTTTAAAGAAATTTTATCTGGACTTTTCAACCAAAATAATAAAAAAAAAAGAAAAATCAACATTTTGGACTGGACCGGAAGATTCTCCACACGCTAGAAAAGTAGAAATAATATGTTTTTCGATATCTAATCCTTTCGTAGGCCGATCTGTGAGTTTTAAAAGTACATATAATAGTTATTATAGGTTGAGGCATTTGCTTGGCTTTTGTTTTTTTTTTTTTCCCCTCATACAAACGGAGTTTTAAAAAAAAAAAGTTATAAGGCCTAGAACTAAATAATCTCACAACCCTTATAACTAAAAAGCATGAAAATTTTTCCTGTTTTAAGAACGAGTACCGTGAGTAATATCCCCTATAAAAGAAAATTGTAGAAATGTTAACCTTTCCGAAAATATAGGCAGACAACAGATTTGGCGAACCAATAAATTCACGACTTACGAGTAATAATATCTCAGCTGTTTAGTTTCACTCGCTCTGCCTATCATATATGGTTGGTTTTTTTTTTTTTTTTTGTTTGGTTGTTGTTTATATATATATATATATTCATTTTGACTCGAATTAGTTTTAGTGATTCCCCTAAAAAAAAAAAAAATAGTTTTAGTGATCACCATTAATAGCAGAGCATATAAGGATGGTGACAACTGTATAACAATTAGGTTTGTGCTGACTGGCGGCTGGCACACCACATTCCCAATCACATTTTTTTTTAATGGTCTTTCTTTCTATTCTATTAATCAAATAATATGACATTACATCATATTTTATCATTTTATTTCTTTACCGACTCTCAAAATTAATAATTTAGGATAAGAGGAAAAAGTGGGAAAAGAAAGGATAAGGGAGAAAATTGGAAGAAAAATGAAAAAAAATAGTTGTTTAGTAGAAAGAAAAAATGAAGGAAAGAAAGAAAAATGATAGGACAAAAACATATAAAATTTTCCTCAAAAAATAGAGAGAAAAAGAGAGTAAAGTTATTTACTAATATATGAAAGTGAATTTATTAAAATAACTTTCTACACTAATTTTAAAATTTTAATAAATAGATAAAATATTTAAAAAGGTAATTTTATTTCCCCGAAACGTACTAAACAATTATAGCGTAAAAATACCTTCTTTTTCTTTTTATACATTTTCTCTCATTCTTAATTTATTCTTTTGCTATTTTTTTTTCTCAATCAAACATAATATTAAAGTAATGTAGATGTTATTTGATTAGTGAGATATGAAAGAAATACGAAAGAAACATGCAATCCTTGATTAATGATACTCCAAGTCAAACACGAAATTAGTCTTGACTTACTCTTAATTTATTCATCGATGTTTCCTCATTTCAAGGCCCAAGCATGATATTGGTCATTGGACATTTAAGTAAACACTTGTTTAATCCTTAACTAATCACGATCTTCATAGTTTAATACACTAACTAATATGGACAGAGAGCAAAAAGATAAACAAAAAAGGGTATATATATATATATATATATATATATATATATATATATATATCAACCATATATATATATATGTATATATATATATATATCAACCATATATATATGTATGTATATAAATAAATAGGAAAAAAAAAACCCACGTCCCCCTCGAAAAAAAAGGCTTGAACGTTCCCACAGGTATCACCTTAATTTCTAAATCTCTCTCTCTCTCTCTCTCTCTCTCTCTCTCTCAAAGAGTTTTCCGTTATCTTTTGAGCAAAGCTCCGAGGTGTCTTTTTAGTTTGCATAATTTTAGCTATCCAAAGTCACAGGTCCGTTCCAAAGTTGGTTTTAGCAACTAAGAAAGTTCTAATAATTTCGAAACCGGTCATTAATTATACACCTACTTCTTCTCTACTCAATAGTTACATCGTCTTAAATAGTTTGATATGGTTTAGGTTGACTTTTTCTACTTAACCAAAACCATATCGAACAATGGATCGAACAGAGAAAATTCAAGCTTTATTCATGGGCTGTAGAAATCAGAGCTACAATTTCCAGCGGCTCCGCAAAGCTCCCAGCTGATCAGGAAAATGGTAAGTCCACTTAATTCAGAATATTCACTCCTTGAAAGATTATGTTAACCACTTAATTAATTAGTTTTTACACGTAGTCTCCTACCTTAAACAATCCAATCCAGGTAGATTGGATAACCAATCTTAATTAAATTGGATTGGTTAGGCTCTTTAAAAGTCCAATTATTATCGATTTCACCTGGTTGAAAATCCAAAATAACAGAACTGATCCAAAATATGTGTTTGTTACTTTTTTTTTTCCCCGTATTTCCTTAATTTACTCTAAAGCCTGTGATGATTATTTAAGATTTTTTTTAATGAATATAAATAAAGACATATTAGCTAACTATAACTAATTTGCAAAAGGTTTGTTGGCTAATAATACAGGTTTATACATCTTAATGTTTTTTTTTTTTTCGGAAGAGGTAAATTATTGTTGATGTGGTTGTTGAAAAAGCTGGTTTTTGTTCCTAAAATTTGTCGAGAAGGAGCAGTTGGTTAAGGCACAAGTACAAACCAATCGTTAAAGTGGATTGATCCGAAAACCCAATATCGTACAGAACAGTTAGTTAACGCTATTTTTTTTCAGTCTGTTACAAATTGAGATGTCGAATAAGTCGGGTTGTCTAATGAAAAACAGTGACATGATACATCAAGAAAAAAAGAAATGAAGTAAGCTGCAAAATGGTAAGCACAACATAAGTGGTGGGTCGTGTTTGCCTAATGTTTTTTTTTTTTTTTTTTGATAATTGGTGTTTGCCTAATGTTATTAGGCACAATAAGCTAGTCAAGACATGACACCATCTCAGATATTTGGGCATGATATGAGTACAATATGATCCATAGATCATGGAAAACACGACAAAAGTAGTTTACAAATTAACTATTTTAATATAATAGTTAATAGTGTTTTATTTTCCCTTTCTTTTAGTCAATATAATAGTTAATAGTGTTGATATATTTTGTATTAACTTTGAGTTGACGCAAACACAATACGATATTTTTGTCGTTCATGCGAAGTATGATACAATGAAATAATATTGCTAGGGTTTATTTGATATTTATTGATGGAATTTGATAGGTTTAATTCGTCTCACCTGGGCACTTTTGTTAGATCATTAACTGACAAAACGGTGTCAAAAAAGCAAATGAGAGAGAACATGGAAGCGCTTTGGACTAATTTTAAAGAGACGATATGGCGACCAATTTGGCAACCATTTACGAAATCTTCAGCTAAATCCTCCGCTCTCTTCATTTTCATATTCTTCCTTGTTGTTGGTGCGTTTGTGTCTACGCGTTTCCTCAACACCACCGTAAGTTGTTATTGTTTCAATTAAATTATTTTATTGGCATGTGAATTTGATAATTTTATATAACTTGGGAAGGTACATGTATACAGGACTCATGATGTGGGGGAAAAAAAAAAAGAGAGAAAAAAAGAAATTTACTTGTACCGATGTTATTTTTTTGGCATGCATTTCATCTTTTTTCTACTGAATTTCAAATTGTTTAATTATAAAGCACATGAACGAAGTCATTAATTGCCAAGAGCTAATTGATTCTTTCATATCTATGAGTTGACAAACTAATAATGATAAATTATAAAACTTTCGCATTTTTTCTGTTATTAATTATGCTAATTGTGCTCCTCAAGGAAATTAAATAAATCCCAAATGTGTTTATTTACTATTGCATTCTATCCAGCTGTAACAATCGTTTTGCATTATAGTTTTTAATACTTCAGAAATGTCGCAGTGCCATATTTTATTTTTTGAGGGAAAATGCCATATTTTATTTAATCTTTAATAAATTTAAGTATTTATTACTGTAGCAATAGCCTTGGTTGACTTCTATTTTATTTGATGTGGTATTTCGTGTCAGAATATTCTAAGTACCATAACGTCCCTCAAATACCCTTCAGAAAAGCCCAAAATCCAACTGAACTGCACTGCTTACGGGCCCATAGTAAAATGCCCCTCGAATTATTCCACTCCGTACAACCCCGAACTACATCAACACGGTTCATTGTCCTCCACGTGTCCAGAACACTTCCGGTGGATCCACGAGGACTTGAAGCCGTGGGCCCAAACAGGTATCACTAGGGAGATGGTAGAGAGGGCGGAAAGTCTAAGCCTGGCCAACTTTAGACTGGTAATAGTGAAGGGCAAGGCTTACGTGGAGACCTATAGACATTCGTTTCAGTCCAGAGATGTTTTTACGCTGTGGGGGATCCTACAGTTGTTACAGAGGTACCCAGGTAGAGTCCCTGATTTGGATATGATGTTCAATTGTGGTGATCCACCGGTTGTTCAGTCAAAAGCATTCAGTGCGCCCAACGCCACGTCACCACCTCCAGTATTTAATTACAACAAGGATAGCACTACACTTGATATTGTCTTTCCTGATTGGGCGTTTTGGGGTTGGTACGATGTCTGGACTTTACCCATACTTAAAAGCACCTATAGTTTTATGATATTGGGGATGGCTACGGTAGGGGCGTCCCTACGTAGGGTCATGCTTTAATTATCGTTGGATGGGAATCTGTGGGGAATAACGAGAATCTGTGAATAATCTATTTATATACAGATTCTCATCCAATGGTGAATAGACAGGGCCCTACGTAAGGGCGCCCCTACTGTAGACGCGCTCTATGATATTAAGTCTTATATACTAATAGAGACGCATTTTTCACTTCATTTAATGAAAAAAGGTAATCTTTTTAAGGCTTGGTCCTACTCTTATCCTTGTTATAGGCCAGAGATAGACATAAAGCCATGGGTGTCCTTGTTGAATGACTTAAAGAAAGGAAACAAGAAGAAAAAATGGGTGAAAAGAGAACCATATGCTTATTGGAAAGGGAATCCATATGTTTCTCCCAACAGACAAGACCTTTTCAAATGTAAGGCTTCACAGAACCATGACTGGAATGCTCGCCTTTATGCCCAGGTCAGCATTTTTCTACCTCGTGTGTGTTAGTATTTATAGTTATTATTTTTATTTGCTCGGAAATATTTTTTTTATGGGAAGGGCTACAGTAGGGGCGCCCCTACGTAGGGCCATCCTTTATATACCGTTTGATGGGAATCTGTGGGGAATAACGGAAATCTGTAGGGAATCTGTTTATACACAGATTCCCATCAAACGGTGTATAAACAAGACTTACGCAGGGACGCCCCTACTGTAGACGCGCCCTTTTTTTATATATATATTTTTTTCTTTTAAAAGTGAAAGGAAGGATGAATACGTCCTTAAGAAGTTGTCTGAGTAGATCTTTATAATCTATTTTACATTAAAAGAAATAAAACATAAATGTGCCAAGTAAACCTGTCAGTTATAAAATCAATAAGAAGTTAAGCACTAGACTGATCAATCACGGCAAAAATTCAGAGTAAGATACGATCTCTACTCGGTTCATACTTCAATTTGGAATCCTAAATCCAAGGCAAGGGCATAATCTATCCACTAATCAGTAAAGAATACACACACAAATCAATCTGTACGCATAAGAGTAAGTCTCTCTATACGGGCTAAACCCAAACTTTCCTAGACTCTCACAAAACTCTTATTCTCTCTCAGTAACTCAAACATTCAATCTCTAAAACATGATAGTATAGAAGATTACAAGAGAAATGTACGGATATAGTACTATTTTTAGTACAAATGATTTTTTAAGTACAAATTCTCAAAATGCCTTTTCAGTACAAACTAGTAAGTAAAAAATCCAAATTACCATTTGATTTTATTGTGATCGCGAGTCACACACAGAGTACATTGTGACTATATGAAAAACTGAAGAAAGAAAGAGAGAAAAGAGAGAGGAAACCTAGTCAAATCAGAGAGGGAAAATAGAAGGGAGAGGGAGAAAACTTTGCAAAGGGTTAAAAAAAAGGGTGAGGGTTATTTTAGGAGGTGAATAATTTCTTTTTTTTTTTTGGAAAGGAAGGGAGGTGAATAGTTTCTCTCTCAATTTAAAACTAGAAAAATTATAAAATTTGTACTAGAAAAGTCATTTTGAGAATTTGAATTAACATCATTTGGAGTGAAAAGTAGACTAATTCCATATAACTCTCAGGATTACAATGGTAATCAAGACATCGAATCTAACTCCTACAATTATAGTTTACAACTCAATAGGACCAATAAGAGTTAGGCAATCCGTTTATTATACTAACAGATCACTAATTAGTTACCACAGTTAGGTTGCAGCCCTAATCATAATAACTAACTATAATTGTTTTAACACTCTCAAATCAGAGTCACCAATATTAACAAATGCCTTCATTTTCTAATTAATTCATTCTTCCTCTCACTTTACCTTAGTACCTCTAGATGTTTAAATAAGTTACTCTTGTGTTAGAAACTTAATAGAGATAATTAATCAAGCTCATTGTCTCTTATATATTTACTCTTGTTTTAGAAACTTAATAGACTAATTAATCAAGCTCATTGTCTCTTTTATCTAAGTAACTGACATATTTAGTACTTGTTGTCATTGCAGGATTGGGTTCGAGCATCAAAGCAAGGGTACAAGCAATCAAATTTGGCAGATCAATGCACTCACAGGTAAATTTTTCTTATCAATTTTCATTCTTCCTCTACATTTATTTCCTTTTAATTTTCACTATAACCATTAGTTGCTCCTCTAAATGACTATATTCTAAATTCAGGTATAAGATTTACATCGAAGGGGCTGCTTGGTCTGTTAGTCAGAAATACATTATTGCGTGTGATTCTATGACTTTGCTAGTAAAACCACGTTACTACGATTTCTTCGCTCGAGGTTTGATACCGAGGCACCATTACTGGCCCATAAGAAATGATGACAAGTGCAGATCCATTAAGTACGCTGTTGACTGGGGCAACTCTCACAAGAAAGAGGTAACCATTTTAGCCTAGAAGCTGACTCGAGTGACATATTGAACTTAACGATTTTTATGTAAATTTATTTTCATATTCGAGCTATTTTCGTCAATGTCATCAGGCACAAGAAATTGGAAAGACAGGAAGTAAATTCATTCAAGAGGAGTTGAAGATGGAGTATGTGTATGACTTCATGTTTCATGCTCTAAATGAATATGCCAAGCTCCTAAAATATGAGCCCACTATACCTCCAAAAGCCACTGAACTCTGTTACGAGGTAATGGCTTGCGAAGCAAATGGATTAGCGCGGGAGTTTATGATGGAATCAATGGTGACGGGTCCTGCGGACAGTAGCCCGTGTACCATGCCTCCTCCTTATGATCCTTCATCTCTATCTTCTCTTCTTGAGAGAGAGACTAACTCAACTAAAGAAGTTGAATTATGGGAGAAGAAGTATTGGGAGAACCAAAATAAGAAGCCATAAAGAAGTTTTCTTTTATACAAAGTTTTCTTTCTTTTTCTTTTTTATTTTCGGTATTGATAATTATTTTCCTGTCTATGACTACATTTTCTTTTAGTTTTATAAATAGACTTGAGAAAAGCACTCACTTAAAAACTGTATCATAATCTCCTTCGTCACATTGAGGTTTTCAATTCTATACTAACAATGATTTCACAGTTACTTTTTCATTAGTTCTAAGAGGATTTTAAATGGTGCTGTTGGATGATTGTTCCTTCAATTATGGAGTTCGAGCTGTACTTACTAACAACGCCAATAAGGTTGTTCTCGAACACATATTACTACATATGAGTAAGAGTGATTTAGACCCATAACTTACTAACAACGCCACAATCAAAATTAGATTCCGCACTTCTAAAATAAGAATAAATTTACGCGTAATTTAGCATCACTTATATATGAAGACTACAACTCTGCAAGTCGATTATCTTAAGTTATGAACTGTAAAGTGGCTAAACAATTCCATCACAGTTTCACAGACTTATCGTTGCTAGTACTAATGCATTAATAACATATTTGATGGATATTACAACGTATTATATAAAGATCATATATTTGGTGAAGCATCACCAAAAATTGTGATGTATAGTGTTAATATCACATGTGCTTGTACGAAGAGTACTAATTTTAAAAGAAAATCAAACCCATAGGCTCTCTTATGTTTCACTCTACACAACCCTGAACTCAGAACCCTTTCTTTCCCACCTCACTTTTTTGGCTACGATCTCGTGAAAAGAATCTTGGAAGCCATTAAAGCTTGCAACTTGTCATACAGTTTGCTTTAATAAAAAATGGAAAGAGAGATGGGTTGGAGGGATTGAATAATCCATAGTGGTGGGAAAGTCATGGAAAAAAGGGGAAAAAAAAAAAATTGCCGGAAGATAATATGTCTTGTTATTTCCCCTGTTTTTGCTTTAAGTTCATTTCTTAACGAATAGTACTAAGGAGGCAAGTCCAGCTACCTTGTTGATAGTCAAAAGGTAAAAAATCCTGACCAATCATGTAAAGGAAAAGAAAAAGAAGAAAGAAAAAAAAAAAATTGAAGGATTCAAAATTTGTCACAATAACAGCTAAATTCACGCAATTGCTTTTATAACATTAAACATAAACCAATAAAACATTCAGAACATAAAAATCATATTTCTACAAAACAACCAATAATCAGACATTACTAAAGTAAAACAGAGCAAACGTACAGTATAAAAGATATGCATTTATCCGAACACACATGACACACCCATAACATGGCACATAATTGATAGGTTTCGTCAATTACTCATCATTGCTGGTTCTCTCCATCATTTTCTTCAGCCTTGCTACTTTAACCGCTACCTCCACTAGTATCAGTTCTTTCACGTCGTCGGCAAAACGGAAATACGCTAGTCTCCAATTTCTTTTGAAGATTAGCGTCCCAATAACTGCCCAGAAACCAGTTGCATATCCAGAGAATATGTCAAAGTAGAACCAGATTCGTTCGGACTTATTTTCCTCGTCATCTTTGTCTTCATGGCCGGTGCTCACCGGAGATTGGACTGACTCATCATCACCTGGACATTTATAAGGCAGTGGATCCCCGCAGAGTTGAAGGTTTCCAGCATAAGTTGACGGATCAACGAACAAAGTTTGAAGCTGATTGCCCTTCGGGATTTTTCCTGACAAGTTGTTGTGAGACAAATTGAGGTAGCTTAGTGATGTTATCTTCGACATGCTTGGTGGAATTGAGCCCACCAATTGGTTGTCCGAAAGGTCAAGAGACTCCAATGACTCAAGTTCCCCGATCTTGCTGGGGATATTGCCTGACAAATGGTTGTGTGACAAGTTCAAACCATGCAATCCAGAGAGCAAACATAACTCCTCAGGAATAACTCCATCGAGCTTATTACTCGAAAGGTCCATAAGCTCGAGAAGTTGAAGCTGCATTTTTGTATACTCAAGGTCTAGTCCTTTTGTTGACGCCCTAACCTTCTCTCTGTTCCATAAGTTATCATAATCAGCAGGGACAGGTCCCAGCGCAGGTTCTTCCATGGCCATGGGACTCGAAGCAAATCCCAATCCCATATACTCGTCAGTTGTATGTGTTTTGGTAGTCATACCAGTGAGCTTGCCAAAGCAACGGGGAATTCCTCCAGTCAACCTGTTCTTAGCAAGATTAATCATTTGCAGGTTATTGAGATGACAAAGTTGTGAAGGAATGCTGCCAGTCAACATATTGTTCTGAAGCCTGAGAATTCGCAATAACCGAAAGCTCTTCCCAATCCAGGCAGGTATAATGCCAGAGAAATTATTATCTCCAAGATCAAGAAGTTCTAAGCTAGTGGAATTACTCAATGGAGGAATCTCACCGCTGAGCCTATTGCCATTCAAGTGCAACCACCGCAATGCAGAAAGTAGGCCCAGTGAGCTTGGAATGGTTCCGGATAAGTTGTTGAATGATAGATTTATAAGAGAAAGTACTTGATTAGCATCTCTCCAACAATTAGGAACTTCCCCAGTTAGCTTGTTTCTTGAAAGATCTAAAACTTGTAGATATTCTATCTTACACATCGAGTCTGGAATTGAGCCATTTATGCTGTTGTTTCCAAGAAGTAAAGTCCCCAAATATGGCACACTACCAAGTATATTGGTTGGCAGGCTTCCACTGATTTGGTTCATTGAAAGATCCAAATCGTATACTAATAGATTCTGCCATGTCGGAAAACCCCCAATTATGTCAGCATTCGAAAGATCTAGTTGTTCAATAGCTTCTTGAGTTTGAATCCACTGTGGAGGCTGGGATCTGAGTTTACAAGACGACATGTTCAGAACTCTGAGAAAGATAAAAGGAGGGATCCAATCGGATTTGAATTTGCAAGTCAGATGGTTTCCACCAATGATCAAATTGCTCAAACTTGAAAGATTGGCAAAGTTCAGTTCAGAGACAATACCCTCCAAGGAATTAGAGGAAACATCTAATGTCTCCAGGTTTACTGGTTGCCCGAGACTGAAAGGAAGAGGTCCGATCAATTGATTATATGAAAGATCTAATCGTCCCAAGTTTGACAAGCTCCCTAGTGACTGTGGAATAGTTCCACTCAGTTGATTGTGTGAAAAATCTAGTTCTCTCATGAGTGACAGACGCCCGAGTGATTGTGGAATTGTCCCATGCAATTGATTACTCGAAAGATCTAGTTGTCTCAAGACTGATAATCTCCCCAAAGATGGTGGAATTATCCCGTTCAATAAATTATGCGAAAGAGCCAATTGTCTCAAGAGTGACAATTGTCCAAATGATGACGGAATTGAACCATGTAATGAATTTGAGCTAAGAAGAAGATATTTCAAACCTCTTAGTTGCCCAAACCAATCAGGCAAACAACCACCAATTTCATTATGTCCTAAATCCATGTACTCTAAATCATATGCCAGACATATTGATGAATTCTCATTCCTTCCTAACACCTCACCGTGAAGGCGGTTTGAAGACAAATCCAGTGACTTTAAGAACCGCGCACTATTTAACATTGACAATAGCCCACCTTCAATGTTGTCAGATTTGTTCATTGCAAGATTTAGATGGACAAGGCTTTTAGGACTACCTAGCCAGAGTGGAAGAGTGGAATTAATAGAGTTCTGTGAAAAGATCGAGTTCTCTAAGTGCAGTCATGTTCTGGAGAGCATTGGGAATTGGTGCCGTGAGCAAGTTAAAACTAAGATCTAGGAATTGAACACTTGCAAGAAAGGTGGAATTTGCAGAACCGCGAGGAAAATGAATATTCTGGATTGAACAAATGTGTAAGTTCAAGCGTAGCAGAGAAGGAAGCATATTCAATACTAGCATGAGATCAAGTGACTCACTGAGATCCATGTAGCTCATATCAAGGTGTTGCAAAGATGAAACCCGTGAAATCCATTGGGAATTATCAACGTATAATCCAAATCCAGTGGACGGATATTGATAACTCGGATCAAGAATTTCTAAGCTAGTAAGATTTCCAAGCTGATCAGGAATCCTTCCTGCAAATTCTGCACCAGAGAGATTAAGATATCTCAGATGTTTAAATAAACCAAAAAACTTGGGAATGCCGCTTTGTTGAAAGTTGTTTCCACTCAGGTCCAAGTACTCCAGATGTTTCAACTCCTGCAAAGAAGAATCAACATAAGGAGCCAGTAATTGCATGGACTCATTATAGTGCTGCCAACTGGATGAGAAGAACGGGGTCGATTCAGGGACTCGAAGATCAAGCTTGACAACATGTCCAGTGTTTTCATTGCAACTTACTCCTTCCCAGTGACAACAATCTTTGCCAGTCCAGGAGGACAACCGGCCTGAAGGGTCTTGGAAACTTTGTTTCAGCTTAAGCAAAGCTTGTCTCTCTTCTTCCACGCAACCAAAGGTCGAGTTTGCGGAGAAACATAACAGTGCTCCTTCAACAAACAACAACAGAACAACTAGAAAAAATCGAACACTCGAAAATCTCTCCATCTTTGAGCACATTTTGCCTCTCAAATGAAACTTATGGTACGAGTGGTACTGGTATTCCGGGGACTACTAATCAAGTAGCCTTGGTCAAATTTGTTTTTTATTTTTTTTTCATCTATCAACATTTATCATTCTATAAATAAAAGTAAAAAAGAAATAGCCCGTGATTTGTAGACATCTAGTGCAAAAGTAATTTCCCGAAGCTTAGTTTTGTTAGGACCGACTAAAATGAGTAAAAATTTAAATATGGTTTTTCCAAGCTACGAATTTCAAAGGCTTAGCTTGCTCTGCTATTTCCGCGTCTTTGCTTAGTGATTACGAAGGAATTGTGTTATGTGACACGTGGGGTCCAAATTCCAGTCTGTATTTCTTTGAATTTTCTGCTCAATAATTTTAGAATGAATATCTTATTGAATTCCTTGATTTGCTTTATGGAGCAGAGATTCTCTGAAATTTTTGAACACCTCCATAGTTGGACCTCCACAAAAAAATCAATTTTTAAGTCGTTTGATCTCACTACAAGGCTGTTATATTCACACCCTGTAACAGTTTTGGGCCTATTTGGTATCTAACCTTAGCCATACGTAAACTTTGGTAAACCACTCACACTTCACAGCTAAAAAGACATGTTACTCTTGCTTTTCCGGACTCTGTCCATCAAATAGGAACTCCCCCTCTCCCCCTACTTTTAGGCACTTTTTTTTGTTTTCATTTTTCCCATCAAATTGAAAGTGACTAGAGAAATAAGACACTAAAACAAGTTCAATTACTTCAAAAAATAAAAATAAAAAAGCTTTTGACCAGAAAATGAGTATTACCTGAGTGAGAGCAGAGGTGCATGAACAACACATTGGTTTTGGTACTGTCTCTTCTTCGAAGCCAACTTGCTCTCTTTTCCATTAACTTTCTTGAAATTGAGCAACCCAGATGTGTGTATTTAAAAATATATATATATATTTCTGTCAGCACTCCGTATATTAATTCTAGCGGATTCTACTTGCAATTTTTAGGGAAGTTGTTCTTGTAAGGAAATGCATACTTGGTAATTAGGGTTTTATTGATCATTATACGGGAAGGAAAACAAAAATAAAATGTCCGTTAGAGAGGGGTGAAGAGGGATAAACAAGATTAAAATTTTATTTATTTTTAGGGGAAAGGGGGGAAAAAGTTCAAAAACGACTTCAAGCAACAATTAATCGAAAACGACAACGACTTAAAATAAAACGACACCATTATGGGAAACCACAACTTCTTCGTGACCACGTTTCAGGAACTGACAACGACATTAATTTCTAAAAATAACAATTTAGTAGAAAAACGACAGTTAATGAAGACAAGAGGGCTAAGATTTGCGAAAGGGTAGTTGGAAAAGTCTAAACTCAAAAGACAACATAATACGAAATCAACAACTCCAATTTCCTCCGGAAAAAAAAAAAGAAAGAAAAATCAACAGCTTCAATGAAGATGATAGAAGTCTGATAAATTAGCATCTTTCGTAAACGACTGATCTTTGAAAATTACAACAGAAAAAGACATAAACGACAAAATATGAAAAACAACAACATGATAGAAAACGACAAAAAAATAGTACGATAGTGTTTTAGAAAACGACAACGTTAAATTGAAGTTTATATAATGAAAAACAAAATCATCATATGGAAACGACAATGAAAAAAAAAAAGCACACTTTGTTATATTATTATTTATTGGTGGATTGATTGGAATAAGATTGAATTCCGTGATTTAATCGATTATTGAACCATGTAAAATTGTGGTGTATAATGCTATAGGGCACCAGTGGTGCCCAGCACCATAGTGATGTGTCAGTTTGTCACTGGCTAATCATAATTATAATTTAAGTAGAACCCATGTGGGACCCAGTTTATTAATTAAATCATCCAGTGATAAACAGACATGTCACTGTGGTGCTGGGCACCACTGGTGTCCCATAGCATTGCTCATTCTTTTTTGATCGGATAAAATTGTGGTGTATTTTATTTTACTCACTTGTTTATTTTTGTATTTCTTTGGTAAAATAAATCAATCAAACACCAATTAAAATTGATAATTGTTGAAATGAATCTTTCACACTCGTTATTTATTTATTTTATTTTTTTAAAAAAAAGTGGAGCTTAACTAATGACCACCACTTACTACAAATTTAAAGAAAAATAATACACACACTACCAAGCTTGAATCCTTAACCCCCAAACAAGGGAAAAAAAAAAAAAAAAAAAATAGAGGTTATCAATAATAATAAGAGAAAGTACTAGTTTCTCTAGCTAATAACTGATAAGGATTCTCCTATTGAATCACTCGTAGTCAGCATTTGAATTTTGTGTAGTTGTATTTCTTAACTTTTAGCTATATATATATATATATGATCTTTTTGAATTCTTTTTCATTTGAATTATTGCCTGATCTTTTTATGTAGATAATATATTTAGGATAATTTGTAGTCCTTTGTATTTATCTCTAATATGTATAAATATACACCCTATCTATGAATTGGTTAAGCCATTAAATTATTCTCTTATCTATCTCAATTCCTTATATGGTATCAGGACTTCCTCCTCCCAAATCTACCAGACAAATCACCTCAATTGATCATCCTCAATGTTGCTGCCCAACTACCGATGAAGCCCTCCCAACACAACTATTTTTCCTGGCGCTTGCAATTTAATACACTACTCATTGGTTACGACATATTCCGTTATGTAGATGGCTCCCTTCTCTGCCCATCTCCTATTCTCACAACCACAACTGGCACCAATGATAATCCGGCCTACTCGATTTCGGTTCATTAGGACCAACCCATCCTCAGTTCCATCATCTATTGGCTCCATTTCTCCAATCTTGGTTTCGTTCATCGCCACATCCAAAGTGTCACGGGATGCTTGGTCTATGCTATATAATACGAATGCGGGGTTGAATCATGCAACTCAAAAGGGTGCTCGGTAATCTTTTCAAAGGTATGTACCAAATCATTAACTGAGTACATGCGACATATTAAGTAGTCTTGCGCAAATGAGCTATCACTTATGAATGGGCCATATTATATACTTCTCTGTCAGTCTCTCACCTAGCTCAATTTCTTATAATAGTTATATACTTTTGTGGCGCCAATGCATTCCCTATTATAGGCCATTGCTCCGTGCTTCAAAACTATATTTCCCCAAATATGAACCAATATGTATATAGTGTATATATATAAGGCCCGATTACAACCCACCTAAAAATGAGGTATATCGGTATCCCAAACAAATTAAATTACACGTTCTATTTACCTGTCTAAGTAAAATGTTACATATAGGTAAAAAAAAAAAAAAAAAGAAAAAGAAATTAAATACAAAGAAGATTAAAAGAAGTAAAGAAAGTTCTAGCTGGATGATGGTGANAAAAAAGACCGAAAAGTATTTTTGAGAAGCGTGAATTATGAGAAATGTGCCTCTTTCTACTCTTTGATGGGGCGTACCCAAATTTCGATCGTTGTCCTTATTTTTCTCCTCTCTGTCGTAGTTTTTTTGTTATTATTATTATCATTATTTTATTATTATATAGCATATATATATATATATATCATCTCTTTCTTATAGTATATGTTTTCTTTATCCCGATTTCAGCATATTTAGGACCCTAACAAAGCAAGCATTTCAATAAAAGAGCGAGATATAACCTAAAAGCTAGAGGAAGAGGAAAAAAATGAATATTTACTTTAAAAAAGAACATATATGAAAAGGAACTTCTGAATTACTCCTAAAACTGATCAGGAGTTATGAAGAGTTGGTATTATGTTTTGCAGAAACAAATTTTTAAGACTTGTTTGGATTCACTTCCAGTTTTTTTGTTTAAATAAATTAAAAATAGAAGTGAAAATTTTATTTTAATTTTTAATTTTTAAAAACAAGAAACTGGCAAACTTATTTTCACTACTTATTTCAAAAAACAAAAAAGTACAAATAACGAGAGAGAAAGTAATATAGACTTGTATTTGTATATGTACATGTACGTACAGACATATATGTGTATATACACTTATGTATAAATATATGCATGTTTTTTAAGTTTTGATAACAATTTTATAAACAGAAAACAAAAACATTGCCAAGCAAACTTTCAAAAAAAAATCTATTTTTCTTTTTAAAAAAAAACAAAAAATAGAAAACGAAAGTGAATCTAAGCAGACCCTTAAAGTTTTTCTATTTCCAGACTTAAGAATAAAAAAATAATATAGAAAAAAATTCTTTTATTTTGTTTCTTACTAATCTGCCAAATGCAAGATAAGAAATATAAGATGGATGTCCTCTTATTCTGGAATGGCCGATGGGGTATACAGCCCCTTTTTTTTTAATTATTTTTCTTTTTGAGAATTATGATGTGGTAGTATTTAGTCTTTTCCTTGAAAAAAGGGTGCTTTTTACATGAATTGGGTATGCGGATAAAATTCCCCTTATACATTATTTTATCCATATACATTTTTGATTCAATTTATATATATATATATATATTTTTATCTTGACGCGCAAGAAAAGGTAGAAGTGAGCTTCCTAAAGTTAGAGAGTCAGGAAAAGATCTTAGTCATCGGTGACCGGTTTCATAAAAGCAGCTCTGGGCGGTACTTGATCATTGTAACGAGTAGTGATCAACTTGTAGTTTTCTTTGAAACAGAAATCGATTTTTCTTCTTTTCATTTTTAAAAACTCTCTTTGAAGGGCATGGTCAAATCACTTGGAAAGATAAGAATATGACAAAATAAGAGAGTCTTTCGGGTGATTAGATCTCCAAGTTGAACTTTGAAGACTTAAAATCTACGCAACAGAAAAGATAAAATAAAATAAAAATATTTTCATATTTGGGTTGACAAATCGGTCTCTTCATTGAAGAAAGAAATAACACGTTCTAAAAATAATATGAAGCGGGATACCAAAGACGTAATACCAAAATGAAAGAGCCAGCTATTAGTAGAGAAACATGTGCGGAAGAGCAAAATCATGCTGAAATTAATTGGGAAGCTTCTCATTTTAGCAATATGCATGATCAGTTATTCATATCTAGCTACTTTCCTAGTTCCAAGGTTCAAGCTTGCTTGGCGGGCCTCTAAAGTAAACACCTTTAATTTTAATCCCTAAGTGATATTCGTGATCTTGATCGATCATAGTTAATTAAAAACGCTAGTAATTAATATATATAGGTAGAGTGGAAAACGAAAAAGTAAGTAGATCGAGATTTAAAAAACCTACCTCCCGAGCTTCTACCTCTCTATGAAGTTTTCTCTCTCGCGTGTTGTGTTACGTTTTCAGCATTTATACCTCGAAGTCCAACCTTTTTTAATTTCTATTCATTTGCATATTACCTTTTTTAATTTCTATTCATTTGCATATTTTGAGCTGATGCCCAGGCCCATTCCATTTTTCAGTTCTAGCATGACTAAAAAAGTTTCTTTCCAAACATGTCATTTCTACACCAACTTTTTCTTGTAGTACACCCTCTTAGATAGTTTGGTATGGTACGTTGACTTTGCTACTCAACCAAAACCATATCTCACTATCGATCAATCGAACAGATAGAATTATACTGGGCTTCAGAATACAGAGATACAACTTCCAGCAGCTTCACAGAGCTCCACCGAACCATACCCAGCTCAGGAAACTGGTAATATATATTCCACATTGTTATATATGTGTGTATATATTATTATTATTATTATTATTATTATTATTATTATTATTATTCAGTTTGAAAACCCAAGCACAGTAGTACATTATATTATATAATCCAATCTACTTGGATAAGTGCCTAATCCAAGTAAATTGGATAATCAACTCAATATGTTTAATTTATTTGTGCCTATAAATCGGGTTGGGAATATAGTTTTCAACGTTGTGCTAATGCAGCATTAACACGACGCGTCATTTTGGTTGGTCATCATGACATAAACACTACTCATTTGACATTTCTAGTTATGAATTGATGTGCATTCCTATACATGACGATAGAATTTGTGAAGTTCGATTTATTTACAACAAAACACGTTTGCTCAGATAATTAATAAATCGGCAAAAAGAAAATGAGAGAGAACGAGATAAAAAAGGAAACGAGAGAGGATGTGACGATATGGCAGCCATTTATGAAATCTTCGGCAGTATGCGCTTCTGTCTTCCTCTTCATGCTCTTCATTTTCGTCGCCATAATTATGCCGATGCACTTCCCCGATACCGCTGTAAGTTTTTTTTTTTTTTTTTTCAATTCTGTTTTAATTGCTTTATTAGACCTTGCTTTTTATGCATATGAATTTAATTAGTCTTTTTAAGCTTATTATATTTGCGTGCACATGTTTACAAGCGTAGGACTTGCTTAGAGAGTCTCTTTTTCCATATAATAACAATATCTAACAATAATATAATAACTAGAATAGAAATAATTACATTGACACATTTTGATTGAAGTTAAAATTACAGTGATATATCACTTGAACTAAAATTATATACATTAACATATTTTTTTCTGAAAAAAGTACACAAATAACCTATAAAAACTTCTGATCAAATTTGACAAAGTTCTACTATTGATCATTAAACTTCATTCAATTGTGAACTGTTTCAATTAAAGTCGTAACAATTAAATGTTTAAATTAATAAAGTGGTAGAGGGTTTTTTTTTTTTCCTCTGATGTATTGTTAGAGTTTTTTTTTTGTTTTGTTTTAAACCAATACTGGATCAGATTTGACAGAAAAAAATTATTTTTTAAAAAATTATAAAAAGAAAAGATTGAACGCTGCAAGATGAATCCTAAATTGTTAGTTTAGCTCTATTGATAAATTTATTTACAACAAACTTATCCATTAATAAAATCAAAATCACAAAATTGTAAATGAAAAAGTTAGCATTTGATTAGATGTAGGTAACTACTTATATTTAATGTTAGCATACAACTGTGTTTATCTTTAATAATTTTATGAAGATAGCGTCTTCTTTATTTATTAAAAAAAAATGTTTATCTTAATTGAATGTTATATCTATCGTATACTAGTACACTCTATACTCTATAGCAATAACTGAGTTAGTCTTGATGGCGCAGCCCCATACGTAAGAAATGCCCAAGTTTCTTTCCTTTCCTTTTTTTTTTCTTTTAATTTTTATTTTTTAATTTTGAGGTTGAATAAAGGTTAAGAAATTCTCCTTTTGGTTCAATTATGCTAAGTTCCAACTGTGTTTGATTACTATTACACTCTATAATAGCAAGTAGCAAAGGCAAAACTGTTTGACCTTCTGGAATCAAACAGTTTTGGAATCTCGAGACCCATAGTAGTGTAGAAATGTCCATATTCCTCTTTTCGGGTTTTTTTTTTTTTTGGTCCATATTCCTCTTTTTCGGGCTTGAATAAAGGTCAAGTGATCCTTGGTTGACTTTTTCTTTGACTTTGCATTTCGTGTCAGGATATCCTAACTACCTTAACATCCCACAAATACCATCTAAACAACACCAAATTCTCCGAAACACCCCGGCCAAAAATCGAAATCCCAGTGAACTGCACGACTTACGAAGCCACAAAAACCTGCCCCTCAGATTATCCCACTACGTACAACCCCGAAGAAGATCGTGACCGTCCACCTCCTCCCACGTGTCCGGATTTCTTCCGTTGGATCTACGAAGACCTGAAGCCTTGGGCCGAGACAGGTATCTCTAGGGAAAATGTAGAGCGAGCCAAAGATATGGGACTGGCCAACTTTAGATTGGTCATACTAAAGGGCAAGGCTTATCTAGAGACCTATAGGAGGTCCTTCCAAACCAGAGACCTTTTCTCTCTGTGGGGGATCCTACAGTTGTTACGGAGGTACCCAGGAAGAGTCCCTGATTTGGACCTAATGTTCAATTGCGGGGACCCACCAATGGTTCTTTCAAGGTTATTCACTGGGATCAATGCCACGACAGTGCCTCCAGTATTCAACTATTGTAAAGATAAGGAACATCTTGATATTATCTTCCCTGATTGGTCATTTTGGGGTTGGTACGACATCCGAACTTTTCTCTTTTTTTTTTTTTTAAATTTAAAATTCATTTTTAATTTTTTTCAAAGGTAATTCTTATGTTTGCTTCCGAATTATATGGAGCGTCTCAATATATTATCGAATTATTAAAAATATCACCTTTGTCATTGCTCTATAAGACAAACATGATGGAAAATGATAAATGTCATTTAATTGGTTTGCTTCCCAAATACTTGTATAGTTATACGAGTTTTAAAAAATATTCTAAAAATAAGACAATTTCTATTTTCTATCTTGATTTGGCCTCATTTGGAACTTGGATTTTTGGAGGAAAAGAAAAAAAAAATTCTAAAAGATTCCATTTTCTCTTGTTTGAATTGAAATAAAAAGTGATAAAAAATAATTTTTTTCAAGAAGAGTGAGAGTTTGATTTGATATTATTTTCTAGTATATAGAATGTTGAAACACTAATTAGTAAAGCTAAAAGTATCAAAATAAAGTTTTATAAGTATTTTCCTTTCTATTTTTCCATGACTTTTTTTTGCAATTCTTTTTCCTTCAAAATCCTAGTTCCAAATGGAGTCTAACTAAATGACATTTTTTCATGATTTAGGAGCATAGTTGAAATTTTTAATTGTTGAGTGAATATATTGAGATTATCTGCATAATCTGGGAGGTTAATATATAATAAACCGAAAAAATAGAAAAATGACTGTTAGTGCTGGTCCTACTCCTATCTTTGTTATAGGGCTGAGATAAACATAAGGCCATGGGATCCTCTATTGAAGGACATAAAGGTAGGTAACAATAAGACGAAATGGGTGAACAAAGATCCTTATGCCTTTTGGAAAGGGAACCCAACTGTTGCTCAAACTAGAAGAGACCTTCTCAGATGTAATCCTACACCCACACAAGACTGGAATGCTCGCCTTTTTGTCAATGTAAGCATTTTTTTTTCCAATTCTCTGCTCTGTTTCTTAATTAATTAGTACTTATTATTTTGCACGCTAATATATTTTTCTCACTATATTTGTGCCTCGACATGTTTAATGAGAGAGAACCAAATATTAATTCAAGTTTCATTAATGTTTCCTCTATCTAAAATAACTGGAACATTGTATATGTTGGTTGGCATTTCAGGATTGGAGAAGAGAAGAAAGGACAGGGTTCAGGCAATCAAATTTGGCAGACCAATGCACTCACAGGTAAATGCTTCTTAATTTTAAGGAAAAATGTATAAAAGCGCCTGTGACACTTAACACAATAATAGAATTATTTGGAGTCGCATGTAAATTTTGTGGTATGGCTAATTGTTTATTAGTTGTGTTGTTAAGCATTAGAAGTGCCACATTATTTCTTTCAAATTCTAATTATATTTGTTTTCTTCTTTATGAATAATTTGTTGTGCTATAAATTCAGGTACAAGATCTACATTGAAGGGGTTGCTTGGTCTGTTAGTCAGAAATACATACTTGCATGCGATTCTGTTCCCTTAATAATACACCCACGTTTCTACGATTTCTTCTCTCGAGGTTTGATACCATTGCACCATTACTGGCCCGTAAAGGATTATGACAAATGTCGATCCATTAAGTTTGCTGTTGAATGGGGTAACTCTCACCTGAAAGAGGTAACTACTTTAGCCCCATTCCTTCAGGTCATTGTAAATAGTAAATACAAGCTCAAATTCATTCCCTTGTGCTTTTTGGGTGTTTCAAAAGCAAGAGTTCGAAGTGGTTTATTACTAAGTTGGTTTTATGATTTGATTTTATGATCACTTTTCCACGTAACCAAATCATAACTAGAGTAACTACTCGTAAACAAATTATCTTGAAACTTGTATTTTTGAGTGGTCCTATCCTCATCCGTTTCTGTTGGTTCATGGATTCTCAACTTACATGTCGAAACCTTTTCTTTTTTTCTTTTTTTTCTCCAAAGTAGAATTACCATATAGTATGAATTTGGACAGTGAGTTCCTTTTTTTTTTTCCAAAGTAGAATTACCATATAGTATGAATTCGGACAGTGAGTTCCTTTTTCTTTTCCGGGTCAATGAAAAGTTGTATTGAAACCTTCAAATTTTTGTAGATTCATGTTCATATCTTTCCACAAGTTTTGTAGCTTCAATAAGAAGCTATTCCGAATACTTATAAGGGCCAAGATGTTTATTTTCTTAATTCTCTTTCATTGATGTTATCAGGCGGAAGAGATGGGAAAGGCTACAAGTGAATTCATTCAAGAGGATTTGAAAATGGACAATGTGTACGATTACATGTTTCATTCTCTAAATGAATATGCCAAGCTCTTAACTTACGAACCCACCATACCTGAAAAAGCTACTGAACTCTGTTCCGAGGCTATGGCTTGCAAAGAAAGAGGATTACACAAGGAGTTTATGTTGCAATCACAAGTGAAGAGTCCTGCGGATCGTGGCCCATGTGCCATGCCTCCTCCTTTTAGTCCTGCATCTCTACATTCCTTTCTTCAGAGAAAGACTGATACAATTAAAGAAGTGGACTTGATGGAGAAGCAGTACTATGAGAATCAAACTAAGAAGCCATAAAGAGGTTTTCTTCTATGTTTAACTTTCATGTAAACAGATAAAGCCGCTAATTTATTTTTGTCATGTATGATTACATTTCTACTCAAGAAGAGACACTTTTAACTGAATAAATGTATCTTCATCCCCTGCTCGAGATTTCGTGATATCAATTTTCTACGGATAATGATCTTAGATTTTCTATTGCACCAATTCAAAAACTGTAGTTGAGCATTTCAAAAAATAAAAAATAAAAAAAACTAATAGTTAACCGAGCGATTCGAAATAAATGTCATACATGACTGATTTTATTGATCTATGTAGCTAAATTGAGATGCATAGAGTTCATAATACCATAACCAACAAAACACTCGCAACACAAAATGCTAAAACATCCCACGAACCACACTAGTACAGAAAAAGAGAGATTTTGTTCATAAACAGCATTACACTAGCACCGTAGAAAAGAGAGATGCTTTTATAGGCACACGCACACAAGTAGCCCCAATTAACTGGCTTGAGATCAAGCTTTGTGAACATTTCCAGTACTCTTACTACACCTTACTCCTTTCAACTTGCATCAATCTTTTACTGGTCCAAGATAGAAACGATCTATTTCTGCTTTTAGCAGAGATTGTCTCTCCCTTTCTTTGCAGCCAAAGGTCAAGTTCAAACAGAAACAAAGTTGTAATCCTTCAATGAACAATAGAAGGAAAGCTCCAGCACTCAAAATTCAGTAGTTTATCCATCTTTTGAGCACAACTGCCTTACAAATGAAGACCTCAAGGGTATTCCAGGGACTAACTTAATGAAGTAAGCATGACTAGTACTAGTCGTATATTAAAAATAATTTGGTAGTCTTGCTTTTCAAATCCATGTTTACTACTCGAGCTTCAGTTTACGCCTCTCTAATCTTTGTCATTGGCAACTACCATACAGAATCTCCCCATGAAGAGTCATATGCATTTCTAAACATCATCAATACATATATATAAGAGTTCTCTCTCTCTTTTTTTTTTGCTTAAGAATATATATTTATGAGTTTGTTTGGATTGTTTTCCGTCTTAAAAATCATCCCTTTTTTTTCCCCCAACACAAGTTAAAAGAGAGGCCAACAAATAATCTTACGAAACCCTAAGCGTGAATTATCTCTACGACCTTCCTAAAGGACGACTTTACTTAACAAGTTCATGCTTTCAATATTAAGATAAACACAAAAATTTCACTCTGATCCTCTAATTTTCCTGACTTTGCCCAATACAACATTTCTTTTCTTATCTTTAATACAACATTTCTTTTCTGATCTTTTTTTGGGGCCTAACTGTTGTGTTTATGTTCCCTAGTTAATGTTTGTTCTCCAAGGCTTTGCTTGGTCTGTAAATGAGAAGTACATAATTCTTGTTTATATATGATTCTACTATAAACGACAACATCAGAATTAAAGCATAAAAATAAAAATATCTGGCGCCATTCTGTTTTTAATTTTGGGTACTTTGCTATAGTGTTACGTATCCTAGAACATGGGAGCACAAAAATAATGATAATAATAATAATGACAATAGAAACTACGACACAAACAAGTTCAATCATTTAAAATTCTTGGACATTAAATTATCTTCGACGTCTTATATGCCTGGCATTAGCCTGTTGCGGTGGA
>JXTC01000079.1:209027-219518 GCA_002914845.1 Trema orientale | reverse complement strand
TTGAGAATATTGCAAGGACCTAAAGTGTGAGTTTAAGAAATTTTACGCAACACCACACGCTCATCTAGTTGTGCTTGAGGCTTAAATTGGAAGATCGTAGTTTAGAAGATAGAAAAATATTTGTTTGGCTCATTCTATAAATTATTAATTGGCTTATTCTATAAATTATTTTCTTTCTTAATACAATTTAAAAAACAAGATATCAGGCTCCTAAGAGCCTGTTTGGCTTCAACACTAAAAAACAGTTTTTTCTCTGTTTTCTATCTTCCTCTGATTTTCCTGACGTGGCTTTTATTTATATTTTCTTTTCTATATTTTTTTTTGGCATCTGTTGTTATTTATTTATGTTCATTTTTAAGTCTTTGACTACTTAATATTTGGCTTGGTCTGTAAGTAAGAAATACACTAATATTGTTTCGGCTCAAAACTATTAGTTCAAGGACAAAACTAAGATAAAAGTTTTAGTTCATGGATTATAAGACTAGAAATTTGAAATTGTAGAGGCTAAAATCGAACAAGAATATAATTCATGGGTAAGAAAATGACACGTTTCAAAATTAAGGACCAATATATAGAAATTTGGTAGTTCAACTATTAGTAATTAAAATGATACTTAACGATTAGAGATTATTTTATTATTAGTATTATTTGAATAAAAGAGATTATTTATTTTATTTTGACTATATATGACCACCTTTTGTCTTGATTGTAATATATAGTTGAAAGATCGAGTTTATAACTTGCACGAGATTGACGGGTAAAGCTTAATTTTTCGTTAGCAATAGAGTCAATTAATTCTTAACATATCAAATAATAGTGTAACTATACAATTTTCTTTAATCGAACTAAAATTTTATCTATCAAATGAATAATTTCGCACAATAACCCACTCCATCAAAGTACAAGTAATTCAATACTAAACTAAATAAATAATTGAAAAACTGTTGTATTCGACCAACTATCTGGGAAATATAACTGAAGTTTTATGAGAAATATCTCTTCACTTTTCAAATAGTTTTTCCAATTGATATTGTGATAGATTTTTTGTGAAAATTAATTTTGAACCACATATAAGTTTTTAGATCTAAACTATAAAAGTCTCAAATCCAATAGATAAATATAGAAATCAAGCAAAAATAAAGAAACAAAAAAAGAAAAAGAAAACAATAAAGAAAAAATTCATATGTGGATGAAATATAAATCTTGATATACGAGAGTTACAAAGAGGAGAAAGGGCCAGGCTTTTAGAGAGAGTCATTATAAATTTTGCCAGCTGATTTATACAATATATCGTCATTCGCCTCAAGCAGACAAATTTTTGCCAAGCCTTGAGCAACGAGTAATACTAAATTTGATAGTCTGAATAGGATTTTCTTTGCAGGTTTGGAATTTTAAATGCTTTAGGATCGATTATACGTGGGTCCAATCTATTCTATCTTTGAAGTCGTCCTTGGGAAAAAGAAAAAAACTCCAAAACGTTGCTATTACGAAAGCAATGCATTGCCGTGCCTGAAGGGAGTCAATCTTAGACCTCTGTAGTCACTAGTCTTTTATCTTTTGATGAACCATTTTTTCTGGCCAATTATATTTAAGTTGTTTGATAACACTACTTAAGGCTGTTATTTATATTGAGAAAAGAACAGAAGCTTTTAATTAATTACTGAAAACGAGGCATAGAAAAAACAGAATACCAAAAAAGAAACAGGATGCTGACTGGTAACCTACAACTCAAAATATGTATATAACAAGAGCAATGCTATAAGGCACTAGTGGTGTTCAGCAACACAATGACATGTCTGCCTATCACTAGATGATTTAATTAATAAACTAGGTCCCACATGGGCCCCACCTGAATTATAATTATGATTAGCCAGTAACAGACTGATACATCATTGTGGTGCTGAGCACCACTGATGCCCTATAACATTATTCATATAACAAATTAAAAAAGTATATCTTTAAACGACAAATGTAATAGCGTGAATATATGTCTTCTAAGATTGGCTTGTTAAAAAGAGAAGTTAAACTAGGAATAAGGGTGTAGCTAATTGAGAAGAAAAAAGGCCAATATAGTATTTAGGCTGACCGCGTAACTGTTTCTAGTGGCAAAAACATGGAGGAATTTAGATACCAACTAATTATGTATACAAATTCTTTAAGGTAATTAAACGAAAATTGAATTCCAGTTAATTCCTATGTGAGTACACGAATTCATGTTTATGTCTTTCTTTACTCAAGAGTCTGGTCTCTTCAATAAGAAGTTCTTGCTAAAACTTAATTAGTACTGCTAAAATAGCAAGATGTATTGGTTTTCATGGATTTCGTCAGGGACAAGGCTGGCGCAAGCGTATTTAACCCATGTTTGGATATTGGATTTTAGAAGGTAAAAATATTTTCCTAAAATCCTATAAGATTTCAATTTCAAAACTCTCTCTCTTATAATCTTTTTATTGATAAATAAATCCTAAAAGAAATTACTCTGAATTATTGCTTCATAAAAAAAATTTTCCCTCAGTTTTCTTTCCTATCCCTGAAAATCCAAGTTCAAAACAGAGGACGTGGAGATTGTAAAATATGTGTCTGACTACTTTCCCCCCCAAAGAGCGCTACAATACAAATTCCAAATTGTACGTCAGAAGTTTTGATTTTAAGGACAGGCTGGTTCAAAACAACATAGTAGTTATGAAACTGCAAGGACATGATGGTTCGATAAAGACATGGGAGATTTTAAAAGTCGTTGTGGAAAAAAAAAACACACAAAAGGACTTAGTCTTCACCGGACCGGCAAAGACGCTTCTCTAGTCTTTGCACATATAGAGAATTTCTTCCTGTATGGACTTATAAGAGCGTCTGTTTGGCTAATTGTTGGACACACAATTTGAAAGAGATCGAGCTAGCCCAACAAATAATCTCACGATTATCAAGCCCTCTAAGCATGAGTAATATTGACGGTCCAATGAGAGCAGCTACAGGTATTGTGTTTGCGTTATTCACAATATTGGCAATTAACAATTCCGCGTTTTGCGGTGCTAGTAATAATGGTAGTTGCATCGAAAGTGAGAGACAAGCACTTTTGAGGTTCAAGCAAGATATCCGCGACCCTTCAAACAGACTGGGGTCGTGGGTTGGGCGAGATTGCTGTAAATGGGCTGGTATTAGTTGCCATGACACATCTTGATCTTTTCAAAGCTGGATTCGAGGGAATGATTCCTCATCAACTTGGGAACCTCACAAATTTGGTATATTTTGATCTCAGTTACAATTTCAAACTATATGCCGAAAATCTTCAGTGGCTTTCTCGGCTCTCCATGTTACAGTATCTAAATATGAGTCGTACTAACCTGTCAGAGTCATCGGATTGGCTGGAGGTTACAAATGCTCTCCCTTCTTTGGTTGAGTTGCGCTTTTCGGATTGCTCTCTCCGCTACAATGTTCCCACATTACACCATGTCAATTTTTCATCTATTGCCAATCTTGATCTTTCGTTTAATAGGTTTACCGTGATTCCGACGTGGATTTTCAAGCTAAGAAATTTAGCTTCTCTTGACGTGTCCGGAAATTACATTAGTGGACCAATCCCTAATGCTATTCAAAACCTGACTTCTCTCAAGCTTCTGGATCTTTCTTGGCTTTCCTTAAACTCTTCAATACCCAGCTGGTTATATCGATTTAGTAGTTTGGAGGTTCTCAATTTTCAACATAATTCCCTGAGAGGTCCAATATCTAGTGACATAAAAAATCTGACTTCTATCACTAGCCTAGACTTGTCGGCAAATGATTTCGAGGGAAAGTTGCCAATATCGATGGGTGAACTTTGTAAATTACGGAGACTTGATTTATCATGGAACAAATGGAATCAAGAAATATCCCTAGTCTTGGATATTTTTACAGGATGTGTTTCAGACGGCCTAGAGCATTTGGCTTTGGGTCTTGCTCAATTTTCTGGTCATTTAACCGATCAAATTGGCCAATTCAAAATTTTAAAGTACCTTAGTCTCGGTAGTAATTCAATTTCTGGTCCCGTACCAGCATCATTGTCGAAACTTTCGTCTCTGGAACATTTGGACATTTCTAGTAATAATCTCAAGGGTATTGTTTCGGAGGCTCACTTTACCAATATGACTAGTTTAAGGGCTTTTTTTGCTTCAAAAAACCCATTGACTTTCCATGCAAGTCCAGACTGGATTCCTCCTTTTCAACTTGAAAGATTACAGCTGAGTTCGTTGCAATTAGGGCCGCAATTTCCTCTGTGGCTCCATACTCAGACGAATCTTATATACTTGGATATATCCAACACTAGTCTTTCATGTGTACTGCCCTCTTGGTTTGGGAACTTCTCTTCCCATTTGAGCGTCTTGATTCTGTCAAATAATGAGATGCATGGAAGGCTTCCGGATTTGTCCAAAGCTGGAGATTCATCTAAAGATGATATATCTGATTATGACCTGAGCTTCAACCAATTCGAGGGGTCATTGCCTGGTGTATCCTCCAAAATGATTTCTCTAGATCTTCGCAACAATCGTCTTTCAGGATCACTTTCCTCGCTCTTGTGTAACAATAAGAGTGAGCCAATGAGTCTACAGCTTCTAGATCTTGGGAACAATCAACTGGAAGGAAAGATACCGAAATATTGTTGGTCCAGGTGGAAAAATTTGAAGGTGATAAGCTTAATTAACAACCAATTTATGGGCACCATTCCATCCTCCATGAGTTCATTGATTGCTCTTAACTCCTTGCACCTGCGCAACAATAGCTTTTCCGGAAATTTGCCCCTGGTCCTGCAGAATTTTGCTCATTTATTCACTCTGGATCTTGGCGGGAACAAATTTAGAGGGAATATTCCTTCTTGGATTGGCACAGAGCTCTTGGGTTTAAGGATTCTTAACATTCGTGCAAACAAGATTTATGGCCACATACCAGAGGAACTATGTGGTCTCAGTTCCCTTCAAATCTTGGATCTCTCAAGCAACAATTTGTCAGGCCCTATACCAAAATGTTTCAACAATTTCAGGGCTATGGTTTCAAGGAACCCACTGTCTCATTATTATTTAATCAACAGTAGCCTTATTAGGATAACAGAGGATGCAGTACTTGCGGTCAAAGGTAAAATGTATCAATACGATGTTATTCTTCCACTTGTAACAAGTATTGACCTGTCGAGTAATATCTTATCCGGAAGAATCCCAGCTGAGATCACTAGTCTCTCAGGTTTGCTGTTTCTAAACTTGTCTAACAATCTTTTGACAGGAGTGATTCCTACCAAAATTGGTAACATGAGTTCCTTAGAGTCTATTGATTTCTCCATGAACCAACTTTCTGGTGAAATTCCTCCAAGCATGTCAAGTTTAGCTTTCTTGAGCTACTTAAACTTGTCCTACAACAACCTGAGGGGAACAATTCCAACAGGAACTCAACTCCAAAGCTTCACTGCTTCCAGTTATGTTGGAAACCACCTATGCGGTCCTCCAGTCACTAAGAGCTGTGATGCAAGTGGTGTAAGCCCTGGTGTTGAAAACGTAAACGGCAAGAAACATGGCCTTGAATTGGACTGGTTTTATGTGAGCATGGCACTCGGATATGTTGTTGGACTTTGGGGTGTAATTGGGTCGTTGCTGCTCAACAGGTCATGGAGGTTTTTCTATTTCCGATTCTTGGAGAACATGTGGTACAAGCTCTATGATTGTGTTTGCAAATATTGTGACTAGAATCTGGAGTCATAGGCCCATCGACTTATTTTGTAACAACTTTTGTATTCAATGTTTTTGCTTAAGTAGGCTGGAACGTGGTCTTATTAGTTTGTGGGTACGTGTGCCTTAGGAGTCTGAGTAGCTAGCCCCCTTGGCGTTGAATTGAGTTAAACTTATTTGCTCATTTCACCTTCTCTCTTCTTTTCTTCTGGCAAGAATCTTATGTATAAATGGAATAAATCATACACTTGCTGTTTCATATTAGCTATGCAACATGGTAAGAAGTTTTTATCTTTTCAGGACTCTTGGACCTTTTATAGAATTCCAACGATTATAAGTCCTTACATCTTTATGCAACTAAAAGGAATCACAAAAAATAACAAGGATAAATCATCCATAAAAAGAACAGTTTATAATTTACGTTAAAGTACACGGGGTGGTATACAACCATGCAACGTAAGGGTAAGCAAAATGGAGAAGAAATATGATCAGAAAGATGAGAAGTTACTGCTCATAAAATGTGAACTATCAACGAAAGACTTGGGTGTCAATGGGAAAAAAAAATGATGAGAGTGTTTCTTTTCTGATTGTTTTGGTTCTGTAATAAGTAAATCATAATCCGTCATAGATTGATAATATCTCACCATTTTGTTTTTATTTCTGCGCTGGTCTACAGTGTGCATTTTTTTCTTTTCTTTTACAACATGACAGTCCATATATAAGATATATCATCAAATAGAATCAAGAAATGGTAGTGATAAAGTTTCTAACTCAAATTTGTGCAATTTTCAGAATCAGATTCGTCACTATTCTGTTTTAACCTTACTGTAAAAGAAGTCTTCTGCGTGTATGATGCTTTTATTATTATTATTTTTTCAAGGTAAATTAACTGCACTTAGAATACTCCAGAGATGTCCATGTCACACAAGTTATCGTTAACCCTGAAATTTCCAAACACCTTTCGTTTAGGCAAAGACTTTTAATAGTCGCCATGGAAAAAAAATACAAACTGGGGTTAGTTTGAGAATTATGATTCATAAATAAAAGTAATAGAACGTGAGAACTCAACTGTATTAGAACTACTTTAATTTCCCAAGCCAATTGATATTGACTTTTTTGACCTGCCAATATATCGTCTTTCGTTGGCCAAGAAGACAAATTTTGCAAAGCCTTAAGCGCCGAATTAATATTAGATCAGATAGTCTGGATAAGATTTCTCTTATCACAAGTTGGAATTTTAAATGCTTTAGGATTACAGATGGTCCAATCTATTCCATCTTGGAATTTTCTGCACAATAATTTAGTCCGGCCAGTACTGTAGAGCAGACTTTGAAGCCCGTCCTTAGAAAAAGAAACAACTCCAAAAAAGTTGATATTTTGAAAGCAATGGATTGCTGTGGTTGACGATTGTTTAACAGGCAATCTTAGGGCTCTGTAGTGTTTGATAACACTACAAGGCTGTTCTATCAAGGAAAGAGCAGAATTATCTGAACTTAGTAGTGAAAGGTTGGCCTGGTCTGGACTCTGGAGTAAAAATATATTCTTGCCTTTGATATATGTTACCTTATTAGTAATTAAAGCCCAGTTTCTATGATTTTTGCACTCCAAGTTCAATGATATAGTGGCTTATTAGAAAGAGGGAGGTTAGACTAGAGATAATGATGTAGCAAATAGATAAGAAAAAAGCCAATACTCTGGGACTTGGGAAAGACACAGATTAAGAGAGGAAGCTCGGTTTTATTATTATATTATGGACAAGAAATTATTCGACGTGATACAATTGCTCTTTTTGCCTTGGACTTTCTTGTACATGAGCAACATAATGATCATATTTGAATAATTGTAAGATGATAGGGCATATGGCTAGTACTTGTAGTTGTAGGAGGGCTCAAGACAGGAAAGGTGCAGATGAAGGTATTTAGAATGCAGTTGTCACGACCTAAAATCCGGACTAGTGGCAGAAAAGAAATTTTACAAATGGAAATTCAATAGTTGGTTTTGAAAAATTTGCAAAATAATTTTAAAAATAAAATTTCTACAGTTTTGCAATCACCGTTAGACGTAGATTATTAATACAATTTATAAAACAAATTAAGCATCATCATCAGCATTCTCATAATCTAGGCATAAAAATTTTTATAGACCGAGCCCGTAAAATAGGCTCTTAAGTATTGTTGCAAGCCAAGAAAGTAAATAATAATATTTTACATAGTTACTAGTTATCCAACAAAATAACAAGCTCCTCACTACTCCGCTCCTGAGTTTCCAAGCTTACATTGAGCACTACCTGAGAGTGGGGAAATAATAGGTGAGCATTCACATGCTCAATAGGAATTCAATTACCTTTTTGAATAAATACAATTTCTTAAACCTGTATAGTTAGTACTTTTAACTCCATTTATAAATCAAGTTTATAAATATCAAAACCCAAAATGTACATTCACATATTTAAAATCAAAGCTAAATCTTCATCATTGTACATATCATACATCAACAAGATATAAGAGTGAGCTCTCATCTTCCCATCACGGCCCTAGCATCCTGATACTACCCGAAGGCGTATCAGCAAAAACCTATGCGGGGGCCTAGGTCTCTCACTTAGCACTATAATAACTCGCCAGCGATTTAAACTAGTGCGATGTAATAATGGAACTCAAGTGTGTGATCCTATGGTATGTACAATATGTAACAGTTCACAATAACAATGGATCAAAAAATTAATCAAATCATACTTTAAAATCTAACTTGGTATTATTCTAGGATTTACTGTAACATAAGCAGTACACTGTTATTTTACCCCATAATCACAATGTAAAAATATGTATAAAAATTCACACAGTTCAATTCCAGTATAATCCAACATGTTTCAACAATTTGTCGAACCATCGTAAAATTACGATTTTTCATAAATAAATTTTAATGCAATTACAAAACAGATATAAAAACTAGGCAATTAAACCCCTACCTCAAAATAGTAGCTATACCAAGCTAACGATACTCGAAAAATCTCATGTTGGTCACTTGGGTGCTCAGACAACCGTTGTGGAATGTCAGTAAGCTCACTTTAAAAAGTGACTTGTCCAACGGAGCCTCAGATTGAGAAACGGAGATCACCAATAAATTCAGAGTACCCAAAATTGCTATGTTAAACATATAATTTGTCAAAAGTGGGTCCCGGTGCGGGACCCAGGACGCAAAACTGTACTATTCACAAGCCATATGCCTCGATTTTCGTGCCACTTCAAAACATAGTGATATTTTATATCAAAATTTGTCTCTCGATCTTCCTGAGTCCAAATTCAAAGTTGGAATTCAGTTTCGAGGTCCCAAGCCTTAAATAGACTTTAAAATTTGAAAGTTATAAAATATCACTTTTTCGAAATATTTATAAAAATGTCCACATTTTTATTCGAAAATTTATGCACTTCTAGATACCATTTTTATGCCTAAAAACTGTAATTATTCATCATACTAACCCTTATTTCACCTCATATAATCATCTTAGGTAAACTAATTACTTAAAAAAATAATTATAAAAATATCACTTTTTGAAAATATTGGAAAAACGGTCAAAACTGTGAAATTCTTACCCGCGGCGAGATGATAGCCGAGACCAGTCGAAAAATTACAGTGACAACGAGACAAAGCTAACCGTGCCAGTGGTGTCGTAAAAGTTTGATAGTGCCTTTTGGCGCATAAAGTGGCATTGCTGTAATGGATAGAGGATACGGGAATTGGAGAAATTTGGGTGGGACCTGCTAACTGGCCAAGGTGGAGATTGTTAGAATTTTGGCTTGTTATGAATACTTGTGTATGAATATTTGGGGTCTACAGTTGTCTATAAATAAAGCATACTGTAATTGGTTTTAATCATCCCAAAATTAGTTCTCTAGTAGTGACGACATTTATTCCTAAGGGCCTCTATAATTTTATTTGTACTCTTTTTTCCATTTATTTCTGGGTTTTTTCATTATAGCCCAAATTTTGTATTTCCTCTTTTTAAAGTTAGTGAAGTGGTCAGTAACACCCCGAGGACGTAGGTAATTTGCCGAACCTCGCTAAATTTTATGTTCTTTTTTATTTTTTTTTCTGCGCATTTTCTGCTTTCGTTAATTTCAGTAGCTAGTTTGTAGTTTATATTTAATATTGTCTTAGTATTAAATATAAACATTTGGAGTAGCTGTGCTTCCGCTGCACAAAACCCTGCAACAATTATGGTACTCCATATTTCATGATTCCAAGTTTTCGTTTTGAATGATCTCTACTGTACATCTTTCATCAGTAAATTGTTGCTGCTGATCCTGTTCCTCCGAAGCCTGAGAATTCTTAATGACAAAAGTATCCCCAATCAATGGAGAGGCATATTTCCAAAGAATTTATTCTCACCAATATCTAGTAGCTCTAGGATTCTACCATTTCTCAATGCTTGAGGGATCTCACTATATCGAGACTGTTATCATTCATGTCCAACCACGTCAATGGCTGAAGCTGTCCAATTGAGCCTAGAATAGTGCCTGATAGATCTATTTCATACAATGGTTGCTCTGCTCTGCAACATTGAGGTATTTCCCTAGATAGCTTGTTTCTAGAAATATCTAAAGTTTCTAGCGATTTTAATTTTAGATAATGAGTTTGGCATGGAACCGTATATCAGGTTGTTGCCATGAAGAAGTGTCATTATTCTAGGCACAGTATCAACAATATTCTTTGGAAGGCTTCCACTAATTTGTTTCTCAGAGAGATCCAAATAGTAGAGAGACATGAGATCATGCCTACTGGGAAACCTCCAGTGATGTTAGCATTG
>JXTC01000079.1:176330-206741 GCA_002914845.1 Trema orientale | reverse complement strand
ATTAGATTTTCTAATTTACACAGAAAATCTGGTATTGAGCCATTTATCATGTTGTTGGAAAAAAGTAAAGTCCGTAAGTCAGACATATTACCAACAATACTGGTCGGAAGGTTTCCACTTATTTGGTTCATTGAGAGATCCAAATAGAAAAAAGTACTTTGCCATAATGGAAAATCCACAGAGATATTAGCGTTGGAAAGATCTAGTTCTTCAATATAGAGTTTTAAGCCACTGCGGAAATTTGGATCCAATTTCGCGATAAGACGTGTTAAGGACCTTTTTTCTTTTTTTTTTAGAATGAACGAATCTGTTATTATAAAAATATCGTATTATTTACAACAACAGATTTCATTAGAAGAGGAGATTCTTCCAACTAAATTAGCTATCATCCAATCCTAAAATGAACTTAGCTAAATCATGTATCATTTTTTAAGTATCACGATACACATGTTTAATTAAAACACTAGAAAAATAGGATAATAAACTAAATATATCCAACAATAGATGACCTAATTTTAAGAATGAAATAGAAACAATTCCAAAATGATCTAATTTTATTATTTAGTTAGAAAGTCTAAATAGGAAAAATATTTTCATTGGAAAGAAATATGGTGGAATTCTATTCCATCAAGATTGGGCAGAATAAGGTGAAATGGAATACCATTTAATTAAATAATTTTATTAATAATAAAATAAAATAAAATAATACTAAATGTAAAATAATTTAATAAAATAATAATTTAATTAATATAAAATAATTAATAAAATAATGCTAAATGTTAAATAATTTAATTAATAAAAATAATTAATAAAATAATTTAAAAAATAATAAAATAAAATAATGCTAAATATAAAATTGTTGAGTCATGCTTTGTATCATCAATCCTACTCTCATATTTTGAAGTTAACAAACATATGATTAAGAACTAATAATCTACTTGAGTGTGTAGCAAGTCAAATTGAAAAGATCACAAGACATTCAAGATGGATTATGGAAAAGAGCTTGAAGACAAAGATCAAGAATACAAGACTTAGATGGTTTTACACTTAGTTGTTGTACTTGAATATTTATCTACACATCATATGATCTTAATGGCTCAAATTTTTCATATAATTGGAATTTTTTAAAGCCAAACTGTCAAATCTATTCATTTCCAATTAAAATATGAAATTTATTTTATACAAGTATTTAAATTGATTTATGAAATTTCTATAGTTCCTATATTATATATTAAATTAATTTATAAAGTCACTTTTTGGAAATAATTGAAAAAGACTTAAAATAAAATTGAAAAACTACTCTCGCGTAGAATCTGCAGATCGGTAGTGAGAATCAGTCTACCGATTCCTCTGTTTTCTATTTTCTATTTTTTAACAATTTTTTAAATCCGACTATTATAACCGCACTTCCAACGGCTAGTATTTTTTGGTCTACCGAAAGTGAATTTTCGGTCTATCGAAAATGACAGATTGTCTGTCAAACGGTCTAAAACGGCTAGTTTTCATTCTAATCTTTAAATAGAAGCCTTTTTAACACTTGAAACAATTTTTGAACACTCTTACATAACTTTATACATACTTTCAAGTTGTTCAAATCATTTTTTTGTGAATCAAACTTTCAAATTCACTTTTTCACAAAAATCAATTGAGTCAAACTAGATCATACTTTGTGTTTTCATTTATTCTCTCTAGGCTTACCTTGTATCAATCCTTTCTATTAGAGAGATTTCAGTTGAGTGTATCAACAAATATAAACTAAATTGTATTTGTGAGGTGAGCTTGACACCGGATTCATAAACAACCCGGTTTAGGTGAGATTTGCACCGGAGTCTAAACAATCCGTATTAGGCGTAATAGAGCCGGATTCAAGACTATTGTAAAGGCGTGAGTATGCCTAAAGAGAAAACACTCTTTGTGTAAAAGAGACGGTCAAGCCCATTCTCTTGATCCGATTATGGATAGCTCAAAGCGGATTGCCAAGAGCCGGGGATGTAGGCAAACCGTCATTTTTGTTGAACCTCGTAAAAATAGTATTTGCATTTCTCTATCCTTATCTCTTTTATTTACTTATCTTGTGCATGCAATTTATCTATTTTTACTTGTTATTTCTTTTACTTGCTACATTTACGTGATTATCAAGAAAAGTTTGCAAAAGTTATTANAAAATAATTTAATAAAATAAAATAATTGAATACTAAATGTAATTTAAAATACTTAAAATATTCATTTTAAGTTTGAGGGTACAACTAATTACATTCCTTTTCACAGTTAAGAATGTTCATTTAGCTACTTGTTCCACCACTCTAATAAAATAACATAATTATATTTTTTTTTTTTCCATTTAATTTTGATTACTATTACTATTATTATTACCATTAATTATCGTATTCCTCCACTGCAACCAAACGGGCCATAGATGTTCTAATTTTGTTACTTTTCTCACTAAAATAACGAAATTAATTTAGTTACAAAATTTTTATTTTGCAAGTACGAACATTTATAGTTTTGGACTAATTTCAAAAAAAAAATTATAGTTTTGGACTTTATGCAGTCACGATTTTGCCACAAACTAGAATTTTTAACTAAAGTCTAAACACGACCGTCAAAAAAAAAAAAATTTGACATAATAGTGACAAATTGCTCTGTGCCTAAATTGAAACAGTTGAGGTTGTAGTGGGAGACTCTGAAGTCGTCGCGGAAAAAGAAAGGACTTCAAAAGGCATGCATAGTTTGTCCCCTCCACTACGCTTCCTTATAGTCTTTACCTTTGGCAAGTAGCTTACAGAATTTTCCTATATATGCAGACTTGTGCGTTTCTCTAGTTATTGAAAAACACAATTTAAAAGAGAGCATAACCAATAATCTCGCGATCAAGACCTTTATTAACCATGAGTTGTATTGACGGATCGATGAGAGAAGCTACAGGTATTGTGTTTGTGTTATTCACTATATTGGCAATTAACAATTCCATGATTTGCAGTGCTAGTACTGGGAGTTGCATCGAAAATGAGAGGCGAGCACTTTTGGCGTTCAAGCAAGATATCTATGACCCTTCGAATAGCTTGGGGTCGTGGGCCGGACAAGATTGCTGTAAATGGGCTGGGATTATCTGCAACAACATTACCGGACACGTCAACAAGCTCCTACTTGAGCCTGAGCTTGATGGTACTTCAATGCTGGGTGGTAAGATAAATCCTTCTTTGCTTGATTTGAAGCATTTGACTCATTTGGATTTAAGTTGGAATGATTTTGGAGGTACTCAAATCCCAAAGTTCCTCGGATCTCTTAGCAGTTTAAGACATCTTGATCTTTACTACGCTGGATTCACGGGAATGATTCCTCATCAACTTGGGAACCTGTCAAATTTGCAATATCTTGACCTCAGCTACAATGACGTGTATGCCAAGAATCTTCAATGGCTTTCGCAGCTCTCTTCGTTACTATATCTAAGTATGACTTATACAAACCTCTCAGAGTCATCAGATTGGCTAGAGGTTACCAATACTCTCCCTTCTTTGGTTGAGTTGCGGTTGTCATATTGCTTTCTGCGCCACAATGTTCGTGCAATACACAATGTCAATTTTTCATCTCTTGCCGATCTTGATCTTTCGTTTAATAATTTTCCTGTAATTCCGACGTGGATTTTCAAGCTAAGAAATTTAGCTTCTCTTTATCTGTCAGGAAATCACCTTAGTGAATCTATATTCCCTGATGGTATTCAAAACCTGACTTCTCTCAAGCATCTCGATCTTTCTGAACTTTTCTTGAACTCTTCAATACCCAGCCAGTTATATCGATTGAGTAGTTTGGAGGTTCTCACTCTTCGAAATAATTCCCTTAGAGGTCCATTATCTGGTGACATCAAAAATCTGACTTCCATTGTTAGCCTAGACTTGTCAGATAATGATCTCGAGGGAAAGTTTCCAATATCGATGGGTGAGCTTTGCAAATTAGAAAGACTAAATTTATCATGGAACAAATGGAATCAAGAAATATCCCAAGTCTTGGAAACTTTTTCAGGATGTGTTTCAGAAAGCCTTGAGGAATTGGATTTGAGTTCTGGTCAATTTTCTGGTCATTTAACTAAGCAAATTGGCCAATTCAAAAGTCTGAATCACCTATTTTTAGGTAACAATTCAATTTCAGGTTCCATTCCAGGATCATTGTTAAAACTTTCGTCTTTGAAGTCTTTGGAACTTTCTCGTAATTATCTGATGAAGGGTATTGTTTCGGAGGCTCACTTTCTCAATACGACTAGTCTAACCTACCTTTATGCGTCCCATAGTCCACTGACTTTGAAAGTAAGTCCAGACTGGATTCCTCCATTTCAACTTGAAGTATTAGGCCTTGGTTCTTGGCATTTAGGGCCACAATTTCCTTTGTGGCTCCGTTCTCAGAAGAGTCTTTATTACTTGGATATACCCGACACTGGTCTTTCAAGCGTAATTCCCTCTTGGTTTGGGAACTTCTCTTCCCAATTATACTTCTTGAATCTTTCGAGAAATGAATTGCATGGAAGAGTTCCGGATTTGTCAAAAGCTGGAGATTCATCTGGATATGATATATTTGTAACTGACCTGAGCTCCAACCAATTTGAGGGGCCATTGCCTCGTATATCCTCCAAAATGATTTTGCTAGATCTTTATAACAATCATTTCTCAGGATCAATTTCCTCGTTCTTATGTAGCAACAAGAGTGAGGCAATGAGGCTAGAAATTCTGTATCTTGGGAAAAATCAATTGGTGGGAAAATTACCCAAATATTGTTGGACTCAGTGGAAACATTTGGCTGTGATAAAGTTAAGTGACAACAGATTTACGGGTACCGTTCCATCCTCCATGAGATCATTGATTTCTCTTCAATCCTTGCACCTGCGCAACAATTGCTTTTCTGGGAATTTACCTTTGTTCCTAAAGGGCTTCTCTGGGTTACTCACTCTGGACCTCGGCGTGAACAAATTTAGAGGGTGCATTCCTTCTTGGATTGGAACAAAGCTCTTGAAGTTAAAGATTCTTGACATTCGTGCAAATGAGATTTCTGGCCATATACCTGATGAACTATGTGGTCTGGATTCCCTTCAAATCTTGGATCTCTCAAGTAACAACTTGTCAGGCCCTATACCAAAATGTTTCAACAATTTCAGGGCCATGGCTTCAAGGACAGTACCGGATATACATTTTTCAATCAAAAATAGCTCCTTTGATTGGATAATAGAGGATGCGCTACTTGTGGTCAAAGGTAATCGGGTTGAATACAATAAAACTCTTCCATTTGTAACAAGTATCGACCTTTCAAGTAATTTCCTGTCCGGAAGCATCCCAGCAGAAATCACCAGTCTCTCAGGTTTGCAATCGTTAAATTTGTCAATGAACCTTTTGACAGAAATGATTCCTAACAAGATCGGTGATATGACGGCCTTAGAGTCTGTTGATTTCTCCATGAACCAACTTTCTGGTGAAATTCCCCCAAGCATGTCGAGTTTAAGTTTCTTGAGCTACTTAAACTTGTCTTACAACAACTTGAGGGGAATAATTCCAACGGGAACTCAACTTCAAAGCTTCGGTTCATCCAGCTACGTTGGAAACCATCTGTGCGGTCCTCCACTCACAAAGAGCTGCAACACAAGTGGTGTAAGCCCTAGTGTTGAAAACGTGAAGGGCAAGAAACGTGGCCTTGAAGTGGACTGGTTTTATGTGAGCATGGCACTTGGATTTGTTGTTGGATTTTTGGGTGTAGTTGGGTCTTTACTGCTCAACAGGTCATGGAGATTCTTCTATTTCCTATTCTTGGACAAAATGTGGTACAAGCTCTATGATAGTGTTTGCAAATATTGTTTCTAGAATTTTGGAGTCTTATCGACTTATTTTGTAATAACTTCTCTATTCCATGTTGTTGCTTAAGTATGTTGGAACGTGGTCTTATTAGTTCGTGGGTGTGCCTTAGGAGTCTCGAGTATTTTGGGTTGAACTAAGATAAGCTTATTAGCTCATTTCACCTTTTGTCCTTTTCTTTAGCAGCAAATCTTATGTATGCAATGCAATAAATCATGTGTTTGCAGTTTGCAATGAGGAATCCAATTAATATAGTAAGAAGTTTACATATATACATACATATATATGGTTCCATAAAAAAAACGACAACGTTTCCTAACTGTATCACTTAAAAGAACGTAATGATATTCAGGAGCAATTTCATATTTGGCCACCGAACTATATATATTTGGTTTTGATTTTTTTTTAATTCATGCATAAGTCCTACTTAGGAAAATTATGTATGCTATCTGCCAATAGGGCTATAAAAATGGATCATGTCAAACAGGGTGACCCACGTCCTAATTCTTTTGACCCGGTCCCAGCCCGGCCCTAAAAGCAGGGCCGGGCTGGGTCATAGAAATGAACAGCACTGAGTTTCTGAACCACCACACCTTCTTGATTCTCAATCTTGAAGACTATGAATCGATAGTTACTCTTTGCTCTTAGCTCCAAGAGCTTGAGTTCATATATTGCTGTATGTCATTCTTATACATTGCTCTTCATAATGGTAATTTGAAACACCTTTCTTTTTATTGTTTTGACTATATCTGCGGTGGTCCGGTGGGTCGACAATGTGTAATTTTCTTACAACATGGCGTCCCATAAGTTAGACTCATTTACAAATGGATTCAAGAAATTGTACTGATAAAGTTTCTAAATCAAAATTTGTGCAATTTTCAGCATCAGTTTCCTCACAATTCTCTCTACCTATGCAGTGATCTAAAATGTAACATGGCTTTCCATAAGTTGGATTCGAACGACAAGTAAATGCATGCAGTTGTAGTGCACATAAGAGAATTATATTAGAGGTTTCACCTGACATAGTAGTCTATTGCGGTGGAGAAAAACTCGCTCTGTTTGCCATAGGCAGATTGATGTGTGGCCATCGAATTGTGATGATGAGTGATAATTTTTATTTTGTGGGTCTTCTGCACTCGAGAGTAGGAATTTAAGACGAATATTTATATTGTTCTTTGAAAGAATTTGATCAATTTTCAGAGAGGTTGATCATAAATATAAGAAAATATGAGTTCAAAAAAAAAAAAAAAAACCAAACAAACAAACATAAAAAGGACAATCCATTATCTAACGACAATAAATCAACATATTAACGACAATAACTTGATTGTTTTTTCAACATGTGGTACAACATGTGTTACAAAAGCTCTATGATGGTGTATGCAAATATTGTTGCTAGCGGAATCATAAGCGGATCGACTTGTATTGTAACTAGTTATGTATTCAATAATGTTGCTATGTAGGTTGAAATGTGATCTTATTATTTCGTGGGTGTGCCTTAGGAGTCTGAGTAGTCCTTTCGCGTTGAAATGTTTATTAGCTCATTTATCCTTCCTTCTCTTCTTTTCTCCTATAGCTGGAAATGTTACGTATGCAATAAAATCATGTCTTTGCAGTTTCATATGAGCTATGCGATGCAGTATGAAGTTTTTTCCTTGTCATATGCAGTGGCGGAGCCAGGAATTTAATCCAGGGGGCAAAAAAAAATTACCTCACCGTAAAATAACACAAAAAAATTAGAAATTTCTCCTTAAAAACGTAAATTTGTAGATTTGTACTATTCTTAAATAAGTTCATAAATGTATTACAATTGCTCTCGGCGATGTCTCATGGTCTGAAATTGTTTTATAATAACTTTATCGTCAAAAATTTCTTTCTCAATATAAATAACTAAATTGTTATTTATCCATTGATCTCACATTCGGTTGCATAATCGATTATTCACAATGTTCATGACAGAAAATATCCTTTATAGTTGCAGTAACAACAGGTACAATCAAGTTTGTACTTGGTAGCTCAATTAAAGGCATCAAACAGGAGCCCTCTTCGCTTTTTTATAACACTTAGTTCAGACATAGATACACTTCCAAATTTTTTACTTACAATCCAACCCACATCCATAATCCTCACGTCCTCACAAAGTCTAAATGACTTATTCACTAATAAATATTATGCATTTGTTCTCTGACAAATATTATATACTATATACATATAACTAAGTCAAGTCAATTTCTAATTATTTTGTTTATGGGCTAGCACACACCTTAAAAGATAGGAATGAGTTTTACTTAATATTTAAAATAAACCATTGAAATGAGCTTTATAATTATAATATGGGCTTTACTAATAGAGAAAACACAAATTTTAGGGAGGGCAAGTATAAGATTTTATAAATTAAGAGGTAAGTAACATAATTTTTTTATAAAAATGTCACATACAAAATTTTTTTTTCAAAAAAGTCAGGGGGGGCAATTGCCCCCCCTGGACCCAACGTGGCTCCGCCACTGGTCATATGAACATTTTATAAAATTCCAACAATGAATAATTACAGTACTTTTGTGCAACGAAAAAGGCATCATGAAATAACAAGTATTAGTCATCCACAAAAAGAACATTTATAATATTACAATAAACTACACGGGGTTGGTATACAACCATGCAACAAAAGGGGAAAGAAAAAAGAAGAAGAAATAATTATTAGAAAGATGAAACATAAACTGTCCATGAAATGGTCGGGTACTGTCAATGTGGGGAAAAAAAACAAAATTGATGAGAAGAGTGCTTAAAGAGCTCGACCTTTTACGATATCGAGACTTATCTCACTAGGATCAGTTGCTTGCAATTCAAGTTGAATGCCATCCAATTCCCTCTTGAATCTGTCTTTGGAGCTCGCATACACCATCTTACTCCTCACCTTTGATGTGTCCGGTGACCTTCAAATCAAAACAACAAAACCAACTTTATTTCCTTATGATAACAAGCTTTTAAGTTCGTCTTTTTCAAAGTAAAATGACCATTTGCAAAGCTACTATATAGTTTACCAAGCTACGAAGAAAATTTTGCTCTTCTGGCAGTTCTCATCAGTGGTAAAATCAAAATCGTATACAGCGTATCGGCATTCGTCGGCAGGCAAAGAATCGGTGAATTCCTCGTAGGTGTCTCCGGGGCTTCCGAGTTTCTCAACCACCACTTCTTGATTCTCAATCTTGAAGACGATGAATCGATAGTTCCTCTTTGTTTTTAGCTCCAAGAACTTGAGTTTACATTCATCACTCACAGCCATTCCAGATGCCGCGTTCGCCTGAGCCAATATTTTATTGCAATAAAAAAGAAGGAAAGGATGTAATGGATAGTATTGTGATGTGTCATTCTTTCACATTTTTCTTCCGAAGGGAATTTGAAACACCTTTCCTTTTTATTGTTTTTTTCCTCTGTAATAGACTATGTCGACGACTAGCCACAAGAAAATCATAACTCGTCATAAATTGATCATGTCTGTCTAACCATTTTTTTTTTTTTAATAAAATATTTCTAACAACATGGCATCCCATAAATTAAATTTATCAACAGATAAATTCAAGAAATTAGTCACACAAATTTTCTCACTCAAATATGTGCAATTATCAAAAGCTCTAAAATATGAGTTTTAAAAATGCGATCGTAAAGATGAGAATGCAGGGATACGAGGCTTGGCGAGCTTCTACATATCTTACCCTCAATTTTCTTCATTGGAAAATTAAATATTTTCATTTCAGTGTTCTTATAAGCCATCAAGATAAAACGATAGAAAGAAGAAGATGATAGAAAGAAGACATACCATGTTTTCTTCCAATGCGAGAGACAGAATGCCTTATTTGTTTTTGGAAAATGATGAGAAGAAAGAAAGGAAGTGAGGGATGAGAGAGTATAGCAGATGAGAGATCCTTAATTTTGGGGACGCATTAGAGGTGAGGGGAATGCGGTGGAGAAGAGAATTTTGAGGTAGAAAACAAAGGCTGAGAATCCTCTAAAAAGGTATTCCCATATCATGTCCACAACTATCACTTACTATTGACACGCTATGATTAAAAAAATAAGAAATTTGTCAATTTGTATATTCTTCATTTATTAAGTGCCATGTAATGGACTATATTACTAAAGTTAGCATTGTTTTCATGCACGATTTCTTTGTTTAATTTCACTCAAAAATTTCTTCAATTTGCCCTCTGCTAATATTCTTTTAGGATGGTGCACCGCATGTAAGGGTACAAAGATATGTAGGCAAACAGCAAATAAAAATAATATTTATAAAAATAAGAAATAAAAAACAAAATTTTGATTTGGGGAGTCCAAATTATAATGAGTATCTATTAGTGTCCATTAATTCTAAAGTAGGACAATGATAGACAAAATTAAGTCGAAAACGATTACAAGGATTTACTCTCGAGACAACCGTTGTTATCCAACAAAATTCACTACTTTAGGTCCTTGTTTCTTCTTTGATTTTAGATTACTTTCTTGGGAGTTAGAAGCAGAAGGTTTTGGCTCGGTGGACTTGTCCTTTTTACCAACATATGTAACCTCTGCCATGAAATCATCCTCAAGATCATCCCCGCTTACAAATTTTGTCACCTGTCCTCTTGGCCTTCCATCGGTAGCTGAAATTGAGAAGATAATAGTAAACTTAGCCTGATAAACCAACTAAAACACCCTACTATTCCCAAAAAAAGGGGAAAAACTTGAAAAATGGGAAAAACTTGAAAAATCAACAGGGAATACTTCAAATGAGATCCGAAAAGACACAAAAAGTTGGTTTGTGTTAGTGATTAAAGAAAGGAGACTGGTATGACTAACTTCATTTGTGTTAGTGATTAAAGAAAGGAGACTGGTATGACTAGCTACATTGTCCTCCTTGAGGTTTGATAAAATTACAGCGAGATCTCGTAAAAAGAAAAAGTAACACACTACTATCCTCTGTTTGAGGTGTTTCTACACGTTTGATTGCAATGACATTTTAACAGGGTAAATCAACACAACTTTCAAATCCTTGCACAAAATGAATCAATATATTTGCTTCACACAAGAAGCTTAAAACAGGGAAAAAAAAACAAACAAAAAAACTGAAAACTGCTAAAAAAGGAAGAGGAATGGGAAGGCATTGTCGGGCAGAAGAACTTACAGGCACGAATAGCTTTACTAGCAACTGCTGAATTGTTATTGCTTTTGCCCTTGTTTTTGTCCGGACAATCTTTTGCCAAATGTGTAACACCACCACAAATTTTGCAACAACCGCCCTACAGGGCCAGGAAATCATTTAAGATCACATAGTTCAGTTAATAGAGAAATATTTCTCCAGTGGCTGGGACATGAATCATTAGCATCCATATCTTCAACACTTTGGTTCCAATATCAAGAACATCCACCATTTTAGAGTAAAAACCAGAGTGCTAGATTCATTTACCTTAGGATAGATCCCATGAGTGTTTTTGGGACAGTTTTTGCTCAGGTGTCCAGTCTCATTACAAATGAAACATGTCGCAAACTTGGTTCCTCCTGCATATTGATTCATTGAACAACAAAAAAGTATGATTTATGATTCACTCATTAGAAATAAAATCAATGACATCAACTAAAGAGTAAATCCTCATCATAATTTGCTCAACTAAAAAAAATGCTCCTTTCGGAGGGGGGCTAAACCAACCCTTTTTTGAACATGTAGATTGGCAAGCTTATACATGATTGATTAGGGAAGATAAAGATAAAACGAATCAACCAATCACTAGCCATCTATGATAATAGCTATATGCTATATATGTTAGAACAAAAATAATGTAAATTGAACAACAAAAAAGTATGATTTATGATCACTCATTAGAAATAAAATCAATGACATCAACTAAAGAGTAAATCCTCATCATAATTTGCTCAACTAAAATAAAATGCTCCTTTCGGAGGGGGGCTAAACCAACCCTTTTTTGATATGTAGATTGGCAAGCTTACACATGCTTGATTAGGGAAGATAAAGATAAAACGAATCAACCAATCACTAGCCATCTATGATAATAGCTATGTGCTATACACGTTAGAACAAAAATAATGTAAATTGAACAACAAAAAGACAGGTCACAACAACTTAATTCAGCAGTATGTAAACTCCAGAGGCTTTAACTCTCGAAAATGATGGTCAAAATCATGACTTGGAAAATATGTAGGACTCCAGGAGCTAATTCTCAAAAATCATAACTTGTTGAGTAATAAAGCCATCCAGTACTCGTGAACTTCAATCAAATACTTCATATTTACATCCATATTATTCAATGTCTGTATCACATTGCAAGAAAAGAAGAGTATCTCAATACACAAGCTTGGAACAGTAATATATGACACTAAAAGACTATATAGTTACTAGAGAAATAATTTGCACAGGCATTATCTACATCCATTTCCCAAAGCATAATTCAAGTCCATATATATTATTGGAAAAGATAAATTACCATCTTGAAGAGGTTGGGGGCATTTATCAAGTGAATGCCCACTTTGTCCACAGTTATAACAAAACTTTTTATCCAGAGTCTCGTCGTTCTTGTTAGGACAGTTCTTGAGGCTATGCCCGCGGCTTCGGCATAGCAAACATATCTGAATTTAACAAGAAAAAAAAAATCATAAATAATCCCTTCAGGAAAAAAAAAAAAAAAAAGAACCCCATTTTTTGGTCCACGCCAACATGAACTTATGCTAATTAGATAGTTACAATATTTTACCCAAAAAAAAAAAAAAAACCCACATGACATGATTCAAAAACTCCAGATAAAACCACGCATGAAACTCGAAAAGACATTCAATCTTCCATTAAAGAAAAACCCACATGAATAAAACTCGAAAAATAAAAGCCCAAACCTTGTTCCTTTCCCACTGAGCCTTCTGGGGACAAAGCTTGGCGATATGGTCTTTGGCTTTACAGATGAAACAACTCTCACCGGGCTTCATTCCAGGTACTCTTATTACGCGCTTTCTGTGACCCGTTTTGGTGGGTCCGGTCCCATCGCTGGGTGCTTTTGAATCTACCTTCTTCTTGCGCTTGAAATTGGTCTTCTTCTTCTTCGTTTTGTTCGGGTCTTTAGGGGGCGTAGGCTCTGGCTTGAGGAACAGTTCAGGGTGCTCGGCTTTGAATCTCTTGCGAGCTTCTCTCTGCCTTTTGCTCACCATTTTTGCCAATCGGAGTCTGAGATTTTAGGAGGGTTTTTCGATTAGGGGAGGCTGCCAAGCTCAGACGAAAAGAAACTGAAATTTGAAGTACTCTTCCTTGTAAACGACATGTGGTTTTGCTCTTTATAAGATTTTGTTGTCGTGCGAGTTGCACGACACGTTTTCGTTGAAGTTTTAACAAAAACAGACATGTCGTTTCCTGATTTTGTTTGCGTCAAGTTAATTTGAAATTGTTATTGACTAAAAGGGATTCGAAAAGACAGATTTGTAAACTTATTTCTTGTTTTGTAAAATTGTTTACTAAACGACTTGATTTGAATATTTTTCCAAAGTATTGATTTCTGAAACTAAATTTGTTCTAAAAAATATTTGTTAATGATTTTGTTCTACATATGCTTGATCCAGCTAGTTAAGGTTATTGGTTACTTACTGGGCTTCTTGCTCACCGTTTTATTTTTCCTCCCAGGTTTTAAAGATTATCAGTTAACAGGATCACAAATGGAACTTATTTAGTAATAATTGAGGTGCATGGTTCAAGGAGAGGAATTCTTCATCTTGATTGAGAAAATGTAAAAACTCAGAAGGTTGATTATCTTGGATTTATTGGATTATAGTTTCAGTTGTATAGTGTTTATTTGAATATCTGGAGACTTTAAAAGAGTTGTTGAATTTTATATTGTGCTAAGTTAAATATTCCAGTAATGTTGCAACATTTAAATTGACAACACAGATTTTGTCTCTTCAAAGAAAAAAAGGAAAATACAATTAATAAGAATGAAATCATTTCGATGACAAACGATAGTAATGAAATCATTTTCCTCATCGAAAGAAAAATATAAAAGAAAAATCTTTGAGAAATGTTTCAATTAAAAGAATAATAACACGCCTTCTCCCTTCAAAAATAAATAAATAAAACGCCGTNTGGATTATAGTTTCAATTGTATAGTGTTTATTTGAATATCTGGAGACTTTAAAAGAATTGTTGAATTTTTTATTGTGCTAGGTTAAATATTCCAGTAATGTTGCAACATCTAAATTGACAACACAGATTTTGTCTCTTCAAAAAAAAAAGGAAAATACAATTAATAAGAATGAAATCATTTCGATGACAAACAATAGTAATGAAATCATTTTCCTCATCGGAAGAAAAATATAAAAGAAAAATCTTTGAGAAATGTTTCAATTAAAAGAATAATAACACGCCTTCTCCCTTCAAAAATAAATAAATAAAACGCCGTTCATCCGGATGGGTTGTTCGATGATTAAACGACATGATGTTTTGATCCATTGCTCAATCATGAAAGCGACATGATTAACACTGTCGTTTACAGACAACAAAACAAACTGGTTTACATTTTTTGCTGAAACATTATTTCGCTGCTTTCAAAAAGAGAAAAGAATTGTGGTCGTTGGCTTGGTTCAGTTTTAATTACTTCCTCCCAATATGAATAGTTTTAAATTTAAAAAATAATAAATAAATAAATAAAAATTGACTTACTTTTTCAACGCAAAAAAGTTGTTTTGCTTGAAAGAAAACGGCATATCGTTTACTTATTTACTGACATGTCGTATGTTGTTGCACTAAAATTTGAGGTTGTCACTAGTAAATATCAAGTTAATTATATTTGTCTTCAATAATAACTTAAAACCTGATTTTAGTCCCTCATTTTGAAAATGTCCTAAATTTAATCTCTTGAGTCATTTTTTTGTCTTAATTTGATTTGCTAAATTATGTTTTTGTCTTAATTTCGTTTCTAAACCTCCATGTTACGTTCTCCTATGAAGATTTTTTTTTTTTTTTTGGTATTAATTTTGATTTTTGGTTTATAATAGGATTTCTTAATCAAGATTGAAACCAAATTGAAAAAAAAAAATTAAAGAAAAAGGATTTAAGTTAGCAGGATGTGACATTTAAATGTTTAGAAAATAAATTAAGATAAAGATATAAGAATTTTATAAGTCAACAACTAAAACAAAATTCAAGTTATTTTTCAAAGACTAAAAGTAGAATCAACACTCATGCTATAATAAAAATTAGAGAGTCAACACTAACTCCAAAAAACAAATTCAAATAAAAATAAAGTCAACACTAAATTTCTTTTTGTTGAAACTTAAAAGGCCACATATCATTATCCAATTTCTCCTCAAAAAATAAAAAGAAAAATGAACCACTTAAGATTTACTACGTCGTTGATTCAGCGAAAGGACATGTCATTTCTATTCACTGTTTGTTATCGTTGTATTAACCAGGAGATGTTTTTTTTTGACATATTTGTTTTTTTTTTTTTTTTTTTTTTCCTTTTTGGTCCTTCATGTAAACGACATTTCTTGTTTTTGTAAGAATTCGATGTCACTTAAGTGAAATAAACGACTTGTCTTAGTCGTTCAAACTACGTGTCATTACCAAATCAGGCTGGACTAGATTTTTTTTTCTTTTTCATTTTTTTCAAAGAATGGACAGACTAGACTTGAATTGTTCATACGAGCAGACATGTCGTTTCAGTTTTTTTTTTTTTTTTTGAGGGGACATGTCGTTTCAGTATTTGACGAAATAATACATGCCTTATCGTGCCTTCTGTCCATTTTTAACGCCATGTCGTTTTTTCCCCCTCCAAATCCATGTCGTTTTCTGTTTGAATTGTTTTACTTCAATATTTGTTTTCTTGAAAGAGATCTTCACTGCTTTTCTGCCTACTTTAATGGACAAAATCAATCATCTATCTATATTATTTACAGAGGATGTATATACATAAAGAAAGGGTCCCCTTTTTTTTCTTTTCCTTTTTTTTTTTTCCCTTGAAAAGGATATTTTTTAGGGATATTATCACTTTTATACCCTGTATTTTGACACTTTGTTCAAATTATACCTTGTGTTTTGGTTATTATCAACATTGACCTTTAGATTTGAAATCTGTTACAAATTTATACCCGAACACCAATTTAGAGCAGTTAATTTACCAAGTTGCCGTTTAAAAAATTGAAAATAAACTATATAAAAACTGATCTGAGAATAAGTTTATTAAATTATATTGGAAAATTAACTGCTCTAAATTAGTATCAGGGTATAAATTTATAATAAATATTAAATCTAATGGTCAATATTGATAATAAATAAAACAGAAAGTATAAACTGAACAAAGTGTCAAAATACAGAGTATAAAAATGATATTATCCCCATTATTTATTTTTGCAATAAAATTAATGAAAGATTGCTTCCTAAATTAGCAAGCTAAAAAATAAAGACAGACGGGACCTTTTGCAGTTAATTAGCACCTGAAACACAAAGAGACGTTATTATTCTCAAGTCTCAATTTTATCATATGCTGATAGACTAATTAAGCAGCTTGTTTTGCGTAAAATTTGCATCCTTAACACAAAGATTAAACTAAATCATTTCAAAATTAGATTGTAAGCAACTTCATTGTCCTTCTCATAATAAGATGTCACATTTAGAACTGATAATGATTGCGGAAAAAAAAAAAAAAAAGAGAAAGAATGGCATAGGCCATAGTGCTAGCTTTCCAATGAAGAGTAAAGAATGGCATAGGCCATAGTGCTAGCTTTCCAATGAAGAGTAAAGTGATAATTCTCTTTCTCTTAGCTTTATGTGGTTCCATCCTTGATTATAACATTGCTTCTTCTTCTCCATATTCTTATTCTTCTGTCTCTTTTTATCCACCTAAGCCTTACTCTTTTGGTTTCCTCGTGGGGGCTACTTCACCAGCTTTGGGTGTTGGCTTGAGTGAAAGGTAAGGTACGTCTTGGAATGGGCCACGCCCATTCTAGTGTCCAATTTGGTAATTTGCTTGTGGACCCACAGAGGTTTTAGGGCTCCCAAAACTATTTAAAAAAATAATAAATAAAAATTAATTGACATATCTCATCAAAAGATTGACTGCTCTTCATTCTCTTGAAATGCAATTGACTAGTCTAATTGGTAATCTTCTAGTTTAGGGAAATGTGTTATAAATTCTGAACAAGTGGTGTTGCCATTAAGTAATTAATTAGGAATTCCTAAAGCAATTTTTTTTTCTTTTTACAAAAGGAAAATGTAATTAAAGATGTGGAAGAGATTACTTAACTAACATCATGTGCTGGGGCATGTGTGGATATTAGATGACAGATCTTGAGTGGATATTAGCATCTTCACTTTTAAATGGCGATTAGATGCTTTCATATTTTTCCTTTTTTGGGTCATTTTATTTAATTTATTTTTATCTATTTTCTTGAAATTTACAATCAATTAGGCAATTATAGCCACACAAGATGAGAACAATAGAAATCTGGTTATAGACAAAATCAATATTATATAGTACTTTTTATAACAAATGACGTGTTGCCTTTGTTTATTATTCTGTTACTGAGGAAAACCATGCAGTTAATGACGGTATTATTAATTGAAAATGGCCAGCATTAACCAAGTCTGCATGGTGTTGGATTTATCATACTTCATATCAAAATACAGTATTATACATTATTCTTTTTCGGAAAAAAAATGTAAAAACATACAATATATATGATTGTTAGGAGTATATTGAAATTGGCTGGCTGTATAGTAGTTTTAAAAACTACCATAATTGATGACTAAAAGAAATATATTTAAAAAACACCCCGAAATCAAAATGTGACCTCTTCCAAAAATAGTGCAACAATGCCATTGCCCTTTTTTCTTCTAATGGTCCAAAATCTTGATATTGTACTTGTGAGTTATGCTTTCGTTATGATTATATTATTGATACCGGCATGAATAGAAGAATATAATAACACATCTCATAAGAATTGAGACATTTAAGCATATTAATAACAGATTCCATGATATATATTCCACTCTTGATCTTATTATGTCGTATATATTTTATTTTTTCACAACAGATTCCATGATATATATTTCACTCTTGGTCTTATTATGTCGTATATATTTTATTTTTTCACATGATGATTCAACATAGTATATCCTGCATTAATCTTCGTAAAATAAATGAATAAATTCATTATGGGGTCAACTGTGCAAGAGATGCAACAACTAAAAGTTGGAAAAAAACCAACCGAACACGCCGTCGCAAATATCTTTTGAAGTGCCACTCACATGACCCTCTATCCCAATCACGTGCTTCCAGTGCCACCCTCATGTGCACACTCGCAGAGAGTCCCTGATCCTCATCGAAAAAAAGGTCCCCACTTTCATCCACAACTCCACATGCCCGCTGGAGCGTCAACATCACTCACTTTAACAGCGCGTAACACCAATCCTACGCTTAATCCTTCCCTGCCGTTAACCACTCAACCGCACATCAGGCGGTCAACCTAGAAACATCTCACTTAGTCAACCGTAATAAAGCCCCTGATTCGTCGGACTCGACCAGTAGCCGCACCTGATTATTCCCCAATCAGATTTCAAAATTCGAAATTCCCCCTTAAACAAACGGCACCGTCAGTTTCGCCGTTAACCCTCGAGCCCCACTCAACGTTGCTATAAAAAAGCCACCCCTCTTTCTGCATTCTCTAACTCAGAGCAGTGTTTCTCCCTCTAGACCTTGACATCTCCTCCTCTACCCTTTCTCTCTCTAAAGCTCAGTGACTCGTTCCGAGTCGACTCAGACACCCAAAATGCGTGAGATTCTTCACGTCCAGGGAGGCCAATGCGGGAACCAGATCGGAGCCAAGTTCTGGGAAGTGGTCTGCGCCGAGCACGGGATCGACTCGACGGGTCGGTACCAGGGGGACAACGAGCTCCAACTCGAGCGAGTCAATGTCTACTACAACGAGGCGAGTTGCGGCCGGTTCGTGCCACGCGCCGTGCTCATGGATCTGGAGCCCGGAACCATGGACAGCGTCAGATCTGGGCCGTACGGCCAGATCTTCCGGCCGGACAACTTCGTCTTCGGCCAGTCGGGAGCCGGGAACAACTGGGCCAAGGGTCACTACACTGAGGGCGCTGAGTTGATTGACTCGGTCCTCGATGTGGTCAGGAAGGAAGCTGAGAACTGTGACTGCTTACAAGGTATATTGCTTCTTTAATTTTTGGTGCTTTTTTTATTTTCCTTCTTCTTATTCAAATTCAAAAATGACTCGGGAATTATTTATTTATTTATTCATTTTTATTTTTTGTACCCCTAGTTATGAAAATGTAACTGATGGGAAGTAATAATGTCCATTGAAGCAGAGTGTAGAGAACTAGATTTTGATAATGACACGAATTATCTAGTGATTATGCTTTTTGAAGTGATGAATTTCTAGAGTAGGGTCTATATGGAGTCTCAAAATTGAATTAGTGTTCGATATCAATATGGTTCTGTAATTTTGTTTTTGGTGTGCCTTTATTGCGAATTTAGATGAGCTGAGGTGTTTCTTGATCTTGTTCAGGGTTTCAGGTTTGTCACTCTTTGGGGGGTGGTACTGGGTCTGGAATGGGAACACTTCTCATTTCTAAGATCAGAGAAGAATACCCAGATAGGATGATGTTGACTTTCTCAGTGTTCCCCTCCCCAAAGGTGTCTGACACTGTTGTTGAGCCATATAATGCGACACTCTCCGTTCACCAGCTCGTTGAGAATGCCGACGAATGTATGGTGCTGGATAATGAGGCGCTTTACGACATTTGCTTCAGGACCCTCAAGCTTACTACTCCCAGCTGTGAGTCTCTCTTCCCTAACAATTCACGGAACATTGGTCTTTTGTTTTGACAAAGTTGACATTTGGAATTGATATATGTTGACTAATAGTTCTTTGCTTGTTTATTCAGTTGGAGACCTGAATCACTTGATCTCTGCCACCATGAGTGGGGTAACTTGTTGTCTTCGCTTCCCTGGTCAACTCAACTCTGATCTTCGCAAGCTCGCCGTAAATCTCATTCCGTTCCCTCGCTTGCACTTTTTTATGGTGGGGTTTGCTCCACTTACATCTCGTGGATCCCAGCAGTACAGGGCTCTAACTGTTCCAGAGCTCACTCAACAGATGTGGGATGCCAAGAACATGATGTGTGCTGCGGATCCTCGACATGGACGATACTTGACTGCCTCAGCCATGTTCCGTGGCAAGATGAGCACGAAAGAAGTCGATGAGCAGATGATTAACGTGCAAAACAAGAACTCGTCGTACTTTGTTGAGTGGATTCCAAACAATGTCAAGTCCACTGTTTGTGACATCCCACCAACTGGTTTGAAAATGGCTTCAACATTCATTGGAAACTCCACTTCGATTCAAGAAATGTTCAGGAGAGTGAGCGAGCAATTCACGGCCATGTTCCGCAGAAAGGCTTTCTTGCATTGGTACACTGGAGAAGGAATGGACGAAATGGAATTTACAGAGGCAGAGAGCAACATGAATGATTTGGTCTCCGAATACCAGCAGTACCAAGATGCTACGGCCGAGGAGGACGGGTATGATTATGATGACGAAGAGGATGTTCAGGAGGAAGTCTAATTCAATACTATCTGTTTGTTTTTGGTTCTCTGCTTTTACTCTTTGTGAATTTAATCCTGTTTTTGTTTACGAATACCTTTTCTGGGATTGAATTGTTTGATGTTGGCCAGCGTCTTGGCTGGTCTCATGATTGCTTTGGCTGTAGTAGTTTAGATATTAGGACTTCTGGAAATATGCATTGCTTTCTGTTATTAATGGTGGCCATTATATTGAGATTTTACAAGTTCTGAAATGGATTGCATTGATTCGGTCGTCCTTGTTCCCTGGTTTTATCGTCAGTATTGGTGAATGGTAATATGGCGCATTTTAAGCAGCAGTCAGCATAAAACTGAAACTGTTGGCTTTCTTTAGAAAATATCATTGCTTTGCATACTGGACCCCTTTAGCTTGGGTCCACGCCTACACGGCCTCAAGCTCAACGTCATCTTCAAGGCAAATTTAAATGCCCATAATTGATTTCTGAAACAAAAGTCGGACACAAAATATACCAAACAGCAGCGGATAGGATATTGTATAACTGAACATGAATTTAAATACAGGAATTTTGTAGTCTATCGTGTAGTACTGACACATTCTTCCCATGCTGATAGAATTGTTTAGGCACCTAACTTGGGGGCTTGTGCTGTCGAGATTTGAGCAATGAAATGCTTTCCAACTATACACCGTAGGATCTTACCGGTGGAGTTTTCGGGGATAGAATATCTGACGAAATCCTTCTTCGTGACCTGAAGTTAACAATTTCCTCTTACAAAATCTTAGAGAGCATTTGTTATAAAATTCGAATACTATTTTTCAAATTCAGAAATAGTATTTATGTAGAAAATTAAAGGATAAATATTCTATTTTTCTAATTTTTTATCTAAAATTTGTTTATGAATTTGAAGAATAGAATTTATATTTTATACTCTCAATACCAATGCCTCTCAATTTTGATCCGTCTATGGGAATGTTGCACAATGAATCTGTTTAAAGATATGTAGTTTGATAAATTCTTAAGAACTTGACAATTCAGTTGTCACAACTACAAATTCTTGATGATTTATTTATTTAGTTATTTTTTTTTTTTCAATCATGTAACCAAAGCGCCAACAACTTAAATAGTATAAGTCTGTCCCATTTACTCCCGCGGTCCCACAGACCAAATAAATCTAAAACCATCAATGAATTACCAAGTGTTTTTTTTGGATAAACCTTATATGTCATAGGGTTAGATAAACCACGAAAAATTGCCTATAAATGCATGCAAAGTGTGAAGAGACGACAAAAATAATTAGATATTGGATCAGAGATAAATCACTGGTAAGAATAGAAAGTAAAATAAACGCAAAGAAAACAAGGACAGATCAATTGGTGACATATTTTCCACTGAATAACACACCATACGGGATAATGTTTTACAATAATTAAATCTTCATAAGGAGATTAGCCTTGTATCAAAAGCAAATTGTTAATGCAACTGTGTTTCTTAATCTGCCACGAAATGCTACATCAAAATTTGTATTCAGCAAAATCCACATTCCACATAACTTGTATGTCGACAATAAGAGTTTATATTTGTTCAAATATCGAAGATTCTAGTCCAAAAGTCAGGAGAAACAGGAGACCAAATAACACAAAATAAGCTCAGATCGAAACATTACTTGGCTCTTTTTCAGTTCAGAAAGTGCTTTGCAATTAGAGTGTGAAATACTTACAATGCCTTTAGTTAGCAACATTAAAAACTAGTTTGTAATTTAACGTAAATCTTTTACGGATAATGCTTTTATCCTAACTATATGAGAAGGCTCATTTTTTAATTTCGGCAATCATGACTAATAAGTACATTTATATAGATATAAAATGACTAAAAAGTAACATAAACGTGATCTCTTCAATTATAGACTGTTAGGTCCGTTAATCAGGTATTACCGAATATAATTAATTTTCAGTTAATTACGTGAGGTGGTAATGCGGAAATAGTAAAAATAACACAAGATATTTTTACTTGGTTCAGTTATCTCCCGATAACCTACGTCCAAGGGGCCACGCCCANAATTGTTTGATGTTGGCCAGCGTCTTGGCTGGTCTCATGATTGCTTTGGCTGTAGTAGTTTAGATATTAGGACTTCTGGAAATATGCATTGCTTTCTGTTATTAATGGTGGCCATTATATTGAGATTTTACAAGTTCTGAAATGGATTGCATTGATTCGGTCGTCCTTGTTCCCTGGTTTTATCGTCAGTATTGGTGAATGGTAATATGGCGCATTTTAAGCAGCAGTCAGCATAAAACTGAAACTGTTGGCTTTCTTTAGAAAATATCATTGCTTTGCATACTGGACCCCTTTAGCTTGGGTCCACGCCTACACGGCCTCAAGCTCAACGTCATCTTCAAGGCAACTTTAAATGCCCATAATTGATTTCTGAAACAAAAGTCGGAGACAAAATATACCAAATAGTAGCTGATAGGATATTGTATAACTGAACAAGAATTTAAATACAGGAATTTTGTAGTCTATCGTGTAGTACTGACACATTCTTACCATGCGGATAGAATTGTTTAGGCACCTAACTTGGGCACTTGTGCTGTCGAGATTTGAGCAAATGAAATGCTTTCCCACAATACACCGCAGGATCTTACCAGTGGCAGTTTTCGGGGATAGAATATTTGACGAAAACCTTCTTCGTGACCCTGAAGGTAGCAAGTTCCTCTCACAAAATCTTAGCACCTATGCCTCTCAATTTTGACCGTCTATAGGAATGTTTCACAATGAATCTGTTTAAAGATATGCAGTTAGATAAATTCTTAAGGACTTGACAATTCAGTTGTCACAACTACAAATTCTTGACGATTGATTTATTTATTTATTTATTTTTTTTTCCAAAATATATACAGATAAATTTACCTCACTCTACAAATTCAGTTGTAAATTTATACAGATAAATTTACCTCACTCTACGATTGATAAGCCTCAATCCAACCCATAAGATGCAAATATGAAATCCGAATCAAAATAACGTGTCTCCATTTTGAAACCACCCGAAACGAAAACCTTACTCAGGGTTATTTTTGTAATACTCGGTCATATATCGTCCTAATTCAAACCTCTAAACCTCTCTTGTGGTCCTTGACGTGTGGAGGAAGACAAAAGAGTGACACGTAAGGGCCATAATTGAAAAATAAAATAAAATTGGAGGGAGAAAATACAATTTTGCAAGATTTTAGGCATCTGATCAGACTGAGAGAGAGCGAGAGCGGGAGACTCTCGAGTAACCGAGTTACTGAACGAAAATATCACTCCAACGTCGTCCAACGTCGACGACCCTCAGCCAATGCCACTGCCACTACCACTGCTGAGGTGGCATAACTCAGTTATGAGTTTCTAGAATGATCAAAGAGCTGCTAATTACGTTTCTGCCACTACCAAAATACCCAGTAGATTTCTATATATAGACAGAGCCTCAGCTCACAATGCGAACCTGTAAGCGAACTTCATTTTTCATCCTCATCACAGCTCAAATTCCGATCATCCTCACCCTCACCGGTAATTTTCTTTCTCGGATAGAAGTTCATTTTTTATTTTCATTACCATTGACCTTCAAAGGTCATTTTCTAAGAATGTTTTGCGTTTATAACTCTGTTTGGTTGCTGAGAAAATGAAAGGATTTCAACAGTGTTTGGTAAAGTGAAATGAATCTAAGTATCCTAATTAATATTGCCTGGTATTTAGGTCTATCACCTGTACGTATGGACCTTTAAGGTCTGAATATGTCTTTGCGTTCTAGCCTGTTTGGCTGCCGAGAAAATTGTTACAAGGAAACTTTAAAGAACTAAAAATCGTAATTTATAATTTTTACCATGAATTAAAGATCTGATTAATGTTGATTTTTCTTAGATGTAATTAAATATGCCATGGATTTTAGCATGAATTAAAGATGTGATTAATGTTGATTTTTCTTAGCATGAATTAAAGATGTGATTAATGTTGATTTTTCTTATATGTAATTAAATATGCCATGGATTTCGATACGTATTATTCTGTCTTGAAGGTGGATCGTTGTTTAGTTTACTGAAATATTAGAAACGATTTATAAATTAAAAGTAGAGTACTGTAATTATTGATTGAATCATCGTTTGGTTAATGAGTCTGAGTTAGATTAGGAAAAAGAATTTTATGTAAAAGGTGGACTGTACGTAAACCACATTATACATCTATAACTAAGAAAGATAACACGTCAAATTCTGGGAAATATTACGAANACATGTTGCAACATGATCTGTCAACCAGTCATGTTGTAACAGAAAAGGAAACTTTCAGATTACTTTCCTGAAACAAAATAATCAGTTACTCAAACCTAATTCACAGCTAATAGCACAAATTAGATTAATTGTAATCAACAAGAATCAGTACAATTAAGTTAAGGAAACTTCCATAAAAGATATTAACATAAAATATTCATTTAAAGGAATTTCCTTAATGAAATAGTGACATATACTCAAAACCAAATTAGGTAAGAGTCACTTACCTATTTTCTCTCAAACAGATCCGATTATGCATTTAATAAGATCAGATTTTTATAATTGAAAACAATAAAAATTGTGACCTAAAGCATATAAAAGGCAATAAGGCAATTACAAAAAAAAAATCGATTCAGATCAAATATTTGGTCGCATGTTGTAACATGACCGTAAAACTGGTCATGTTGCAACATGAAGGTTGCCAACAGAATTTTACCCTTTCATAGACTATAAAATTATTGGGGAAAAAAAAAAAAAATGCAGAGAGATAAATTTATCCCCACTCTACGATTGATAAGCCTCCAATCCGACCCCTAAGATGCATATATGAAATACCCCTCTGAATCAAAATACCCAATCTCCATTCTGAAACCACCCGAAATGAAAACTGTTCTCAGGATTATCTTTGTAATACTTGGTCATATATCGTCCTAAACATGTGGAGGAAGACAAAAGAGTGACACGTAAGGGCCATACTTGAAAACTAAAACATGAAATACCTGAATCAAAATACCCAATCTCCATTTTGAAATCACCCGAAATAAAAACTGTTCTCAAGGTTATCTTTGTAATACTCGGTCATATATTATCCTAATTCAAACCTCTCTTGTGGTCTCTGACATATGGAGGAAGACAAAAGAGTGACAGGTAAGGGCCATAATTGAAAACTAAAATAAAATTGGAAGATGAAAATACAATTTTGAAAAAGTTTAGTCATTTGAGACTGAAAGCGAGAGACTCTCGAGTAATCAAGTTACTGAACGAAAATATCACTCCAACGTCAACGACCCACTACTACAATGATCAAAGAGCTGCTAATTACGTTTCTACCACTGCTGGAATGATCAAAGAGCTGCCCACAATACCCAGTAGACTTTTATATATATAAACAATCCTCACCGGTAATGTTCTTTCTCGGATAGAAGTTCATTTTCCTCATCATAGCTTAAATTCCAAATGGAAGAGGAAAATACTTGAAACGCTACATATTGGAGTGATTAGTAATCAATGAGATAGCCTACTTATATAGAGCTCAAACTTCTATTCCTCTCCATCTTCTTCCAATGTGGGATTTTGGCTTCTTTCAATATTTAGCCAAATTCTAACACAAAAGGCTTCTCTTCAGAAATCCCAACATCACTCTCACGGACAGAAGGCTAACGTTTCCTGCCTCTTCAAAGGTTGTCCAGATTTTTTTCAGACAAGAAATGGGATGAAAGCACACCAGGACCGTGATCACAGGAAATACTCCTTCCTTAGGTGCAATTCATGCAAGTTCATACTTGCAAATGAGGAAGACCTGAAGAATCACTACTGCAAGGCTCTCAAGAAGAAGAAGTAGATGACTTCAAAATTTCACATTTGATTACTTGGGTTAACTTCGTACTGTTTGTTAGTATGCATTAGTAGGCTACATTTGCAAAACTATTTGGTATGTAGTATTTGATATTAGACATTGGGAACTTTTTAATTACCCACTAAGCATATATGGTAATTTGATATTATAGACTTCGGGAACTTTTAGATTACTCACTAAGCATATGGTAACAAAACATGTTTAGACAGGTATTTGAAATGTTTATGATTTGTCGCTCTCTAATTTTACTAAATTAGGATTCAATATTCCTATTTGCGTAAATAAAAACACGAATAAATAAGAAAAGAAAACGCTCCTCTTTTATCATTTTCATTATGGTCCTATTTCATTATATGGCCCAAGTACTAAACGTGTTAATCCTCTAAACAAATAATATTTATGTTGACACCTCTAATTTTTTTTTTAAAAAAATTACAAACCTTTCCCCTAGTTAAATTTCACAAATTTTATTTTGACCATTAAATTTTCATTTATTTATAAACTTTTATAATCCACGTTATTTAAAATAACAAGAGATGACGGGATTCACATGGAATCATACTATTTTTCGCAAAAATTACACTATTTCAATAAAACAGATTTCTTTTAATAAATAGTCTTATTATCAAAATATATTTTTACTTGAAATCATATTTTAAAGAAAATACTTGTAAATATGATTCTATTAGAAATAATAAAACAATAAAACATTTAACTTTTGGACGATGAAAACATCTAGAAAAAATCAAAGGTTACTTATTTGAGGTGTCAATATTGATTCATGAGATACTTAAGGTAACTAGTCGAGTTACCTGAGGTAATTTGAATAGTTACTTCAAGTAACTGGATTGGTTACTCTAAGTAACCTAACTGGCTACCGCGAGTACTATTGAAAAATGCCAAATTTAAAAAAAATGGTATTTTTCTACATATTTTTTAAAAGTGTTATTTTTCTAATAATATTTTTAAAAAGTGATATTTTTCTAAATCAATCCTGAATTTTTTAAAAAAATGAGTCCATCTGGGATTTTTCAATTTTTGGTATCTTGAGCCTGAAATTTTGTAAATAGCTCATTAGTAAACGTGTTATTCCTCTAAACAAATAATATTTATGTTGAAATTTTCATTTATTTATAAACTTTTATAATCTACATTATTTAAAATAATAGGAGATGATGGGATTCATACGGATATATATATATATATATATGAGTTTGGTTTAAATAGTTACAACAATATATACCCATGGATGATTACAATGGTTTAAGCCGTTAGATCTAATATCCTACGGTGGTGATTAGTTTGGCGGTTGGCCAAAAAAATTTAATGCTATTTATTACCATCAAAAAAATTTAATGCTATCACTACTTTTTTTAGTATCCATTCATGGTCACAAAAAAATTATAACTATTGAGAAGTCCTCCATATATATATATATATGTATATATATATATACATGGGTGAGGTTTCAATGGTTACTCTAATATTTACCCATCGATGGTTATTGTTGTTTTAGCCGTTGGATGAAGATCAAATGGTTCTAATTAATTGGATAGTTGACCAACAAACTTTATGGTAATTAGTTAGCTTTAAATTTATAAATCTCATTAAATACGTTTTTGGATAGGCAACTTATTTGTGACCTAATAACATGGCATTTTTTAATATATTTTTTATTTATTTAAATAGAATCTTAATTTAAGATTCATTCTTTAATTCCTTCTCATTCCTATTCCTATTCCATCATTATTAATTGGTATTAATTAAAAAAAACGTTTTATATTCCTAAGTCAGCCGTAATAAATACATTAATTACTAAGAAAATATCATTAATAATATCCCAGCATCATAAATTAAAGGAAATAGGAAAATCACAATTTTGCCTATACTTTTTTTTTGAGAAACGATTTTGTCTCATAAATTGGGGATCAAAATTATTTTTTTTCTAATTTACTATTTGCAAATAAAATTTTTAAGCTTCCCTAAATAAACATATTAAATGAATTAATGATGAAAATATATTATTATGTTTATTCCATCAATCAGAAATGAAAGAAAAATAATGAGTTGATTTATTATTATTATTATCGTATAATGATTTTATTCTTATTTTTTTAGGGATATAATGATTTTATTCGGTTGACAAGATAAATTTTAATTTTTTTTGGTTTGTTTGGATTTATTTTCAACTAAGTTTTGTGTTTTTTTTGGGTTTATTATTCCTTTCTTACGGCTGTAAGATTGAAATAATCTTGGCATATGCTAAATTCTTTCTTTAAAGTTTGTTTTCATAACAATTATATTATTTAATTATGATTTAATATGATCATTAGTTCTTCTTAATCAAAAGTTACTTTTTAGGTTATGTTGTATTCTTTCTATAAAAATGTTACTCTATTGGGTCTTATTTTGTTATTTAAACAAAGTTCTTTTGTTACCTAAGAAAATACTAATATTACATAGCCTTTACTTTTTATATGGGTGACTAGTCACCCAATTTTATATTGTAGGACTATCCTAGCCCAACAGAGTTTATATTATGTCTTTAGCTCTTATAATATGATGTTACATGGTAGTATGATATTATAGGAGGGACATGATTAATTTTATTAATCCTTTGGCTGAGGACTTACCATAAGAGAAGAGAAGGAATTTTTTCCTTAGAATATTTTTATTATATTATAATAAAAAAAATTCCTTAGAATGTAGTTATTATATTATAATAAACAAACACGATCAAAATATTATTGTTACCATTTTTTTTGAAATAAACTTTTTTTTTCTTTTTGATTTCCTTATTTTATTTATTTATTTTGGGAAGTAGGAATTCGAATTCATGAATCTCTATATTAGGAGGAAATATAGTTATTAATAGACAAAAATATGACCAATGATTTCCTTATTTTGATTTAGCTAATAAATAAAGATAAATAAAGATGATTAGGAATACTACGAGGGAATATAGTCAATCCTCATGTCTTACACGTTTTTCTTATTATTATTTTTTATTTTAGGTGAAGTCTTACACATACTGGTTTAAAAAAAATGGTTTTACACGATACAGTACTAAGATAACAATAGGCTACTCTTTTCCATTTATATTTTCATATCTTAATTAAAGAAAATTACAATCAGATAAAAATAGCAACTAATAAAAAAAATACGACTCAATTATCATCCTTCTTTTTTTCTTTGCACCCCTTTTAAAATAGATTCTCTTAAAAATTTTAAAATTGAATTCTTAACGTCTCATTCTAAAATTAGTCATCTCATATTACATTTTGTTTTCTTACTCACTAGACAATTATGAAATTTATCTTTAATTTTTCTTCATCATCAACTTTTTGCTTAATTTCTTTACAAAAACTCACACCAAAACTCAAGATAGTTTGACAACTTTTTTTAATTATAAGAACAAATGGACTAACTTTTTAGATTCCAAATATTAATATGCTCTTATTCTATTTTTAAAGAAGGTCATATATGCAATATTGTGTCTCCGTAACTAATTCGATCGAAATCGGATACTAAGTTAATAGAGTACATTTTAAACATAACAATTGACCCATATTCATATTTTAGGTCATATATATTGTGTCTATGTGACTACTTCAATTGAATCGAAAAGTAACTCTTTTAATTTATAAATTGATAGCAATTCAATTCCAAAAGAAAATATCGTTAAATAAATAATAGAAAAAATACGTACAGATCATATGGGCATTACAAAAATATAAAAAAAATCCTAAAAACAAATGAAAAAGATACTATTGATGAAAAAAAATTTTCCATCACCATTCGTTTTTTGGGGTTGATTTCTAAGAGGGTGAGTTGATGAGATAAAAGGGTAGTTTTAGTATGAAAAGTCTAAAAGATAGAAAAAGAGAGTTTTATGTATGTAGAATAAATTTAGTGAAAAGAAACCAAAAGCAAAAAAAAAAGAAAAAAAAACAAGAGGAGGAGGGGAAATAGCCTATTTTTTATGTAATGTTTTAATATCAATATCTTTTTTTTTTTTCTTCTTTGTATATGAATATCCTTTTGTTATTTATACTTCCTATAATTCTGAGGTCACCATTTACAAATTCATATTTATCGTCTCATCCTCTCGTTCATTTT
>JXTC01000079.1:135257-162846 GCA_002914845.1 Trema orientale | reverse complement strand
ATTAATGATGCACGTCTTTTCATGCATCTCATTTTAGCCGTTAGATCATTGTTAGATGATGATCCAACGGTTAGGAAAAAAATACCTACAAATAGGTAAAAAAAAAAAATACCTACCGGATTGGCAACCTATATATATATATGGGATCCTAGTATTTCTAATTGATTTGTATGTTCACCCAATTTTATTGTTGTTATTTTTTATTTTTGCATCTAATACTTGTTCTTTTAGGTTTACAAAGAAGCAAACAAATTTTCATGGTTATTTATGTCACGACCGAAAATTCAAAGTCGTAACTAATAGTAATTTTAAGTGAAAATAAAATAAAAATATTAAATTTTACAAAACTCAGAAGAAAACAAATATCAGATAATTTCTTTTTGGTCCTCAAGTCATTATAAATTCTATAATCACTGAAAATTATATTAATTTTAGATTGTTTATGAAAAATACTCGTTAAAGTTCGAAATTCTCAGCTACCTAATGTGGATACTTGTTGAGAAATTATAAATTTTAGTAAATTGAGTTCAACCGAAAATTTTAGTCAAATATCCAAATTAATTAACATAAAACCATTTGTAGTATAAAGTTCTCAAACTAATAATAAAATTATCCTCATACATCCACGTAGAAGATTTGCTAAGTCGTGGCTAAATAGTTGAATAAAGAAAGAAATTAGCAGAGTATAGACACCCACCACAGAAGAGGAGTGAGAAAGCAACTACAAGCTATGCAGCTTGACTGGGCACCGGGATGACTACCTCAAATAGACTAATACCTGAAAGTGGGAGAAATATGAGGTGAGCCTTCACATGCTCAGTAGAAGCTTAATTACCTTTTTGAATGGATGTCATTTTAACAAACCTGCATGGTTAATACCTTTTCTAAAATTTATTTATAAAGCAAGTTATAAAATATTTGATATCCAGAATATTCACATAATCAAAACCAAAACTGAAACCACATCATTATACATATCATAATCCCATCCCATGAGCTCACATCCTCTCATCAAGAACCAGGGTAACTCGTACTACGTTTAGGTTCAACAAACACGACGATTTACTTACGTCCCCAGCCCTCGGCAATTTACTTTAAGCTTACCACTATCGAATCAAGATTGTGAGTTTGACCGACCTTTTTACAAAGAGTGAATTCTTCTTAGGCTCACCCACGCTTTTATAATAGTCTTGAATCCGGCTCTATTATGCCTAACCTCGGATTATTTTGATTCCGGTGACAACCTCACCTATACAGATTGTTTAGACAATAGTGCCAATCTCACCAACTCACAGATTATTTAGACTCTGGTGGTAACCTCATCTATGCACGGATTGTTTATGACTCTGGTGCCAACTTCATCTCACACTCAAATAGTTTTTCAATATAAGAGTGAACACACTCACAAACTCTCTTCTCAAAAGTAATAAATATAATTTTAGCTTAGGAGACTTGAGAACAATACACAATGAATACTTTAAGATTGGCTCAATATGATTTGAAAGTTAAAGTTGAGTAAAAGAGAGCTTTTGCACTTAGAAACTGATTATATATCAATGTAGGTTCATATTCTCTTGTTCTAAGTCGTCAAACTTGGCTCTATTTAAAGTTGTCGTCAAAAACTAGCCATTTTCAATCGTTACTGGCTGTCTGCCAGAAAAGTGGTTGACCACTTTCAAAAGTGGTCTACCATTTTTACTAGCCCGTTTGAGTCCGATAGTGACATTTAGCTTCAATGGTCAAATGACCATGCTATAGTGGTCGACCAATTTTAGGACCAGAAACCACCGATTGATTTTCTTGGTCCTTTTTGGTCGATATTTTAAATCCCATCATTTTCTAAATATTTTTATCACTAAAAGTGGACTTTTTGAGGGAATTTTGACTAGATTAAAAATAATATTTATTTTCAAACTTCTAATATAAAATAACCATTTTAACATTAAGATAGTTTGAAAATTTTTTTGAAAGTATTTGAAATTTTTTTTGAAAGTATGAGCCAATGCAAAGAGAATCTATGTGCAATGAACTAAATCAAATACAAGACTAAATATGAAATATACCCTATCTAGATACGGTCTTGTATCTTGATTGTCCATCTTCAAGTTTGATTTTAATAGGTCCATATGCATCTATCTTCAAGCTTGATTTCTTGATTAACTTGAGCTAGAACTTTAAAACTATTTCACTATATACTCAAGTTAAATCATTAGTACTAAATCAAATATTTGTTATCTTCAAAATAAGAGTAAAATTGAAACCTTAATTTTTCAACAATCTCCCCCTTTTTGATGATGACAAATATTGATTTATGAGATAAAAGAAAATTTGCAATAAAGATATGAAAATATGAAATTTGACAAATTTATCTTAATCCTTACCATATTTTAAGTTTTATCTCAAAATATGCTTAAGAAAATAAAAGGGACTTGCTCCTCCTTTTTAACTCAATTAAGCATTATAAGCATATTATGAGAAAATGTTAAATGAATGTATGCTAAACAAAATTCTCTCCCTTAAAATATGCCTACTCATAAATGAATCTTCTATCCTCATATTCATAAATCAATATTTTTCTCCCCCTTTTGACATCATTAAAAAGATTGAAAATAATTTTCAAACTAGATGTCTCGTAAGGAATGAAGCTTTTAAGAATTTTCAAAATAAGCATAAGGTTGAAAAGATTTCCAAGAAAATCTAATACATAAATTTTTTTTAAATAATTTCTAAAAATCTCTTTCATTTTTTTTTTAATTTCTACCCACATTTATTCATTATATTTCTCTTCACCTTTGAAATCATGACAAAAGAATATGGAAGAGCAATACACAAATAATTTTCTCCCCATATGAAAAATAGTATGACAAGTTAAACAATAAGGAGATATAGGAACAAGAATTTAACAATCTTCAAAATAAGAATCACAATATCAAACAAAAGATTGAACAATAATATGATGACAAAGTAAAAATAAGAGCTTTTTTTTTTTATTTTTGGCAAAACTTCTTCTATTAATAAGTATGAAATATTAATATTTAAAGCTTTTATGTTTTTGATTAGATGCAACTTTTCTATTAATAATAAGTATGACAAATATAATATATTCAAAATAGAGAAGTTGCATCTAATCAAGAACATAAAAGTTTTAAATATTAATATTTCACTTGTTGACAATATATTTCTCCAAGTATAATTAATATAAAGCATAAGAGAAATCAAATCATTAAAGCATAATAGTGAAATAATTTTCTTTTTCTTCATTTCTATCTAACTATAGAGAGTACATAAAATGTGATGCATTCAAAAGATATATGACTAATTTAGCACAAACAAATCATAAACATACTCTCTCTCAAAATATGCTTAATAGAAAGAATTTAAACTCTCTCTTAAACTAATAAAGGGTGCATATTTTGAAAAACTATGCCAATAGATACCAATTATATTTGAAATAATAAAATGACCAAGTTGATACCAATTAAATCTCAATAAATCAAAACACATTCTTCTCCCTAGTTTGATATTATCAAAAAGTTGCATAAACATGAAGGATAAGATTGATACCAATTAACAAATACAAAGTGAAAATATGAATAAGCAACCAATAACAAATATCCAATCCAAATATGACATATTGTTCCATAATTTAAACAACCATAGGAAGTAGATGTAAAAAAAGTAAAGCATAGTAAAATATGTCTTGAAAGCTAATGAGTACTTTATATATGACATTCATCAAAAATTTGTTCTCATAAAAAAAACCATGCGCAAATATTCAAAATGACAAAGTTACAAAATATAAACAATGAATTCAAATAATATGTCATTTTAGTTCTAAAATCAACTTTCATACATCTATTTATATATATGCATAAATATAAGAGTTTAAGCATATGCATTGTACAACTATTTGAATCATATAAAAGCAATTAATATATCAATCAAATTTAGACTTATAAATAATTTAAATAAAATCATCTATATCATCCTTTCAAAAGCTCTTCATTTTTTTTTTTTGCGTGTGTTGAGGTTGGACTTAATCATCATCTTTAATTTGTCTTCAAGCTCCAATCATTCAAGCTTAATACCATACTTACAACAGTATCATCTATGCTTTTCTCCTTGAAGGAGTCAATAGTTTCATTAAATATCACATATATAGATTTATCTACTACTTAGTTCTTTTATTGAAAAACTTTCTTTATGTATTACTAGTAGTAGAGTAACTAGAAAAAGTTCTAATATTGGATTTTGAATCAATATTTTTAAGTTGTCTTTGGTGTTTAGAAAAAAGTATTCGTATCCAAAGACTCTAAAATAACCAATATTAGGTTTTTGATTATTTTAAAACTCATGATGGTATTTTATTCAAAATAAGTTTAATCAATACCCGATTTAAAACATAACAAATAGTGTTGACAACTTTAACCTAAAAGTATTTTAGTAAAACATTTACATTCAATATAGCCATTTCGAAACCAATAAAGAAAGTCATGTTTTTATATATATATATATAAAAAGTCAGCAAGAGCATAATTTTAACTTATTTTACAAAGTAACATGCTTTACAAATCTTGTCATTTCCAAAGATTGGACTAAATAAACCATAATAAGATTCCCTTAGTAAAGTTTTGAAATTGTAATCATGCTAGCATGTCCAAATTTTCTATGCCATAATCAATAAACATTTTCTTTTAAAAAAAATAAAATTTATTTTGACTTGAAACTTTGTCACAATAATAAAAATAATATTTTTTTTTTACAATCAAAAGATATAATCTCATTTGTTCAAATTTTCAAATTGAGCATTTGAAAGACTAAAAGAAAAACTCAATAACTCTAATCATATAGTTGACAAAAATTAAGCATATTATATGTCTAGCAAGACATTATCAAAGATAGGCAAAGGATTGTTACCAATATTACTTGTACCTACAATAAAGATTCAAATTTAGATTTTTGGTATCCACTTAACTTTGGGTTCTTGGGGATTAGTATTTGAATTCTTTGGTATCCATTTTTGTTTGACACCAAAATATGTACTTTTTTTAATAGAGCGTGAAAAGCTTGTATGTCCATCTTGTTTGCAATAGGTACATGCATACTTTGAGTTACTATTAAATGTTGCTTTGACAAAATAATTTTTGAGATACTTTTGTTTTATAAAAGATTTGTGTCCTATACCTCTTTTGTCAAAAACACAGCTTTGTCTACCGAGCATTAAATCAAAATTTTTCTTTCCTTGTAAATTTGTGGATAACTTTAGTCAAATTAGAAATTTTGTTATTTAAGGAAACATTTTCATTTAACAAAATATCACAATTGCTGCAAGGTAATTTTGTTTCCTTTTCTTTTGTAAGCTCTTCAACTATTTTTGACAAACTAAAAATTTCCTTTTTGAGTGCATTATTCTTGAAAATGAGTTTTTCATAGTTTTTGTGTAAATCATTAAAATCACTCAATAAAGTTTCATATGATAAATCACAGTCACTATCATCGTCACTACTGTCATCACTATCATCATTGGAGTCGAGAGATTTTATCTCATCCTCAATTGCCATGAAGCACATGTTGTCACCTTGAACTTCTTTATTTAATACATTGTTTCCATTATCAACACATGTTGCCTTTATTTCTTTTTTTTCTTCCCCATTTTTATTTTTGTTCTTGATCATTATAATTTCACGAGAAATGAGAAATTTGATGAGTTTTTCTAGAGGAACATTGGTAATGTCTTTCTCTTCTTAGATAGCAATCACCTCCTTTTGATATGCTTTTGTTAAGGTTTCTAGAACCTTTGTTACCATTTTAGTATTGCTATAAGTTTTTCTAAGAGCATGAAGATTATTAGTGATTTTAGAAAATCTAATAAATATTTGAGTAATAGATTCATCACTTTTCATTTCAAATAACTCATAATCATGCACAAGCATACTAATTTTAACTTTTTTAATTTGAGTTGTGCTGTCATATAAGCATTCAAGCATTTTCCATATTTCATGTACACTAGTAGCCATTTGTATACTATTATAAATATTTACATCTAAACTATATAACAAACAATTCAAAGCATATCCATTCCTAGAAAATATGATTTTGTCAAAATCATCATATTTATCCAATTCTTTTTCAACGAATTTATCATCAATTATTTTTCTAGGAATATATGAATCTTGAACAACAATATTCAATAAATCATCGCCCATAAATTTTAGAAATTTAAGCATTTTGATTTTTTAAATATTGTAGTCAATACCATTGAAAAATGGTGGTCTAGTTGAATTCCACTCATTTGAAAGATTTTGAAAATTATTTGGGTGTGCTATCTCAAGACGGTTAAGTCTCTAAAATTGAGCATCAACCTCTGATACCAATTGTTAACCCAAGATTGACAACCCAATAGGAGGGTGAATTGGATTATAAAACTTTTTTAAGAAACTTTTCAACTATGTAAAACCGTAGACCACTATTTTTAAACTTTGACGCTAAACAAACAATAATACCAAATATATAGCAGTAATATCAAGTAAATTAAACACATTATATATCAAACACTCAATCAAATAGCTTGCAATAAAATAAAGAGTGTAGGGATAGAGAAAATACAAACTCAATTTTTACGAGTTTTGACAAACACAACGATTTGCCTATATCCCCAGCCCTCGGCAACTTGCTTTGAGCTTTCTACTATCGGATCAAGATTGTGGGCTTGACTGACCTTTTTACAAAGAGTGAATTCTTCTTAGGCTCACCCACGCCTTTACAATAGTCTTGACTACAGCTCTATCACACCTAACTTCGGATTGTTTTGACTCCGGTGACAACCTCACCTATATGGATTATTTAGATAATGGTACCAATCTTACCAACTTACGGGTTATTTAGACTCTAATGGTAACCTCACCTATGCACAGATTGTTTATGACTCCGGTGCTAATCTCAACTCACACTCAAATGATTTTTCAATATAAGAGTGAACACACTTACAAACTCTCCTCTCTAAAATAAATACAATTTTAGCTTAAGAGATTTGAGAACAATGTACAATAAATGCTCTAAGATTGGCTCAATATGATTTGAAAGTTAAAACTGAATAAAAGAGAGCTTTTGCACTTAGAAATTGATTAGATATCAATATAGGTTCATATTCTCTTGTTCTAAGTCGTCAAACTTGGCTCTATTTAAAGCTGTCTTAAAAAACTAGCTGTCTTAAAAAATTAGTCGTTTTCGACCGTTACTGGCTGTCTGTCAGAAAAGTGGTCGACCACTTTCAAAAGTGGTCGAGCATTTTTAATAGCCATTTGAGTCTGATAGTGACGTTTAGCTCCAATGGTCAAATGGCCGTGCTATAATGGTCTACCAATTTTAGGACTAGAAACCACTTATTGGTTTCCTTGGTTCCTTCTTTTCTCGATATTTTAAATCCTATTATTTTCCAAATATTTTTATCACTAAAAGTGGACTTTTTGAGGGAATTTTGACTAGCTTAAAAATGATATTTATTTTCAAACTTCTAAAATAAAATAATTATTTTAACATTAAGATAGTTTGAAAATTCTTTTGAAAGTACTTGAAATTTTTTTTGAAAGTATGAGCCAATACAAAGAGAATCTATGTGCAATGAACTAAATCAAATACAAGACTAAGTATGAAATATACCCTATCTAGACACGGTCTTATACCTTGATTGTCTATCGTCAAGTTTGATTTTAATAGGTGCATATGCATCTATCTTCAAGTTTGATTCTTTGATTAACTTGAGCTAGAACTTTAAAACCATTTTACTACATATTCGAGTTAAATCATTATTACTAAATCAAATATTTGTTATCTTTAAAATAAGAGTAAGATTGAAACCTTAATTTCTCAACAGGGATATCGGCCGCTCACTAAACACTGCAATGCCTAAGATGTATATCACGTGTGATCCTATGGTATGTTCAATATTTATCATTTCACAATCACCATGCATCAAGGAAACAACCAAACAATGCTTTAAAAATACTACTTGGCATTATTCTGGGATTTAATGTAATATGGGTAGCACACTGCTGTATTATCTCATAAATACAATTTAAAAATATGTATAAAAGTCCACACAGTCCAATCTTAGTATAATCTAATGTATTTTCAAAATTTAGTAAGCCATCGCGTAAATCACAATTTTTCATAAATTAATTATAATGCAATTATAAATCAAACAAGTATAAAACCAGGTAATTAAACCCCTACCTCAATATAGTAGCTATACCAAGCTAAAGACGCTCGAAAAAACTCCTGTCGATCACTTGGGTGTTCGAACGGCCGTTTCGGGATCCCAGTAAGTCCACTTGAAAAAGTGACTTTTTCTACCAGAGCCTCAGATGGAGAAATGGAGGTCACCACTGAATTCAGAGTACCCAAAAATATTAGATTAGATATATAATTTATCAAAAGTGGGTCCCGAGGTGGGACCCGCCCCGTGGCACACAAAATAGTACTATTCACGCGCCACTGTCTCAATTTTCGTGCCACTGCGAAACATAGTCATATTTTATATCAGAATTTATCCCTCGACCTCACTGAGTCCAAATTCAAAATCAGAATTCAGTTTCGAGGTCTCGAGGGTTGGGCTTAAAAATCCAAAAATTACAAAAATATCGCTTTTTCAAAATAATTAGAGAAACGTCCACTTTTTCAATTCGAAAATTATTTAACGAGCTTTCGGATATCGTTTTAATACAAAATAATCATTTTTTTTTCTTATTTCAAGCTCCTCTTTTACATCATATAATTTATATTGCTAAATTAATTACCTTGTAAAAATATCATTTTTTTGGAAATATTTAGAAAATTACCACATTTTTTATTCAAAAATTATCTCATTTTAGATTTCGTTTCAATGAAAAAATTACCGAATTCACTCATGTTTTAATCACCTTTTTTACTCTATAAAACTTGCCTGACTAAAATAAATTGTTTACAAAAATAGTTATTAAAATACCACTTTCATGAAAAGAATTGCAATATTACCATTTTTCTAGTCAGAGTTTCTAACAATCGAAATTTCAATTCCATAGAAGCAGTCATAAATTTTTATAAATTAAATCCTCAAATAATTTTACTAATTATCACCAACAAATCATATATTACTCAAAATATATGCAAAAATATTAAAATTAAATTTTAAGAAATTGGTCAAAAATATCAAAAACTCACCGGAGGGATATCACCGGCGATTTAAATTTTAGAAATTTGAATTTTGCCCAGTTTTCTGAACTTTCTCACAATTTTGCCCTCAAAACTTTCGTTTTAGTCCTTGTTTTAAAACTTTCTTTATATTTTTGTCCAAATGAACCTAGACTTAATTAATTCTAGATACAAGCCATATATTTTTATTTAAATATCCCAAAAATTAGAAATTACCAAACTATCCATAGTTCAAAATTACTTTTATACCCTTTTAAAAATTCAGTTTTTACAATTTAGATCTCTTCTGCAAATCCTAAGAAAATAATTTAATTTCTTCTACAACCCTTCGTTAAAAAAAAAAATCAATAAGAAACTATAAAAGCCAAGTAAAAAGCCAAATAAAAAGTAAATAGAAAGGCAAGTATATATGTGCGAGAGACGTATATATATGTACGAGAGGAAGAAAACTTAAAATATATATATATATGTATATATTATTTGAGGAAGACGATTGGGACAAAGGTTCTAAGAAGAAAGTAGGAGAAGATGTTCTAAATTGAGAGAGAAGGAGTGGCCAATAATGGGGTGTCTAAAGTTGATTTTTCCATTTTATTTAAGAGTTGTCTTTTTTTGTCTTTTTACAAATAAAAGGGGTGCTTAAATACATGATGGGACTGTGAATATAGCGCCCCTTGCACTTTTATTAGACATAAAAATGACTCTATTGCCACCTTTCTGTTTGCTCTTCCCACCTTATTTTTTAATTTAATATTTTACTAAAATTTAAAATTTAATTATAATTTAGTACAATTCTAATTATTCCTAAATTAACTTTTAATTTAATTGTCTTAGCTATTATCATCCTCACCCTTAGCCCACTCATTCACAAATGTCACCTCTCTCCCTCTATTTCTTTTATTCAATTATTTTTCTATTATTTTTTTTTCATGTTGTCATCCAAAACATTTATTATTAAGCTTTTATATCTAGCAACACCAATTAAAATGAGGACCATGCAACACAATAAGAAAAAAGTCCTCTTACATTTTTACTAGACCCAGACTTTGTGTGTGTATATATATTAATTACATTTTTTAGAGTACAACTCTTTAATTTGTTGTTCAAAAAAGAACTCATTAGTCTGTTTTGAGAAAGAAGAGCGATTTTTTGATTTGTATGATCGAAAAGAAGTGATACACAGGGAAAAAAAAAGTGTAAACGAAGAGAGGAAGGCGATTATGGATATGATAGAAGATAGAGACGAGAAAGGCTAGATTTGGGAATGAGAAGGTTTAGGTCATAAGGGTGGGAAGAGTAAGATGAATTAAACTAAACTAAATTAAATTAAGGTAATAAATAAATTAAAATTAAGTTCAATATTTCAATTTAAATTCTAATTTTAAAAAAGGTGTAGAGAGAATAAACAGACGGGTAGTAATAGAGCCATCCTCGACATAAAGGCACCCTCTCTTGTCAAATTATTTATTTTAATATAATTTTACCCTAGTGTTTAAAATTATAAAAGAGAACTTGAATTAAGGCACCCTAAAATTGAAAGAAACTATAAATAATAAAATAAAATCCTTACCCAAGACATAATTTTTTTTTCCCCCCTAAAACCAATGAAAAATACGCAACTTTTTGACTTAATAGTGAGATGTTTTAGGAAAAATATTTCATTGGAAAACCAAAATATAGCTAAAGATGGAGATTAAAAAGAAAATTATTGTCAAATATGACCATCTACCTCACCCCCGAGAACAATATCTCGAAAAATAAAATAGTATAAATAATATAACTAATATGTTCAACGTTCTAAGAAAAACTATTTTATCTATTAAAAAGTAAATAAGCATGTATAAAGATGAATATATGTAACACAAGAAAGAAAAAACAAAAAGAAACTCATCAAGAAAAGAAAAGAAAATAAAATAATAAAAAAAATAAAGGGATAAATGAGAAGAGTAAATATGAGATCAAGTAACTCTTCTATTAGTGGGAAAAATTTGGGAAGGCGGAATATATAAAAGAAAAGAAAAACAGAGTTTGTGTTGGAGATTGTATTAAGGAATGGGATACACTAAGTACTTTTTATTTTGTAATTTTAGACATTAGTATTTTGTTATGTTTAGTCTTTTCTCAAAAGAGATGCCTTTATGTTATTTGGGGTACAAATATAGCTCCCTTTAATTGAATTTTAATATTACAAAAATATCCTTATATAAAATTACATGAGTGTACAAATTCTATTTTTCTAATGATTTTATTACGAAAATAAAATATTCTTTAACACAAACTCATTAAACAGCCAGTATGCACATGAGCCATTATGAGCCACTGTTGCGAAACTGACAAATTTTATAATTTTTCTACGATTTTTTTTTTTTTTAACCCAATTTTTTGAGGTTTTTTTTTCTTTTTTTTTTTTTAGTGTACCAACCACCAGGGCACTATATCGTAGATTTTCCGATTTTTATCCTAAAATAGAATTCTTGAAATTAAATTTTTAGGGTTCTTAAGAACTATACAGAGAGAGAAAGACAGAGGTTCTTGCATTATTTCTCAGAATTCTTGAGTATTTTTTAGGGGTCTTAAGAACTAGAGAAGAAAGTTAGAGTCCTTAAATAATTTTTAAGCTTTTTGAAAAGTAAGAAGAGAGTTAGAGTTCTTGAATTATTGTTCAGAGTTCCTCATAGAGATAGTTAGAATTAAGAATTTGTAATAATTTTTTTTCTACGACTACAAAAATTTTATTTACCTAAAAATAAATTGATTACTTAAGATTTTCTTTTAATAATTTGCTTATCAGTTACTTTTACGGGAGTGTATGAAGAAAAAAAATAATTAAGAAAGAAGATTATAGATCTCTAATATTATTTACGTCTATTTATATCATTTCATATAAAATTAATTATGTTTTTTCTAAATTAGAAAATGAGGGGTGGGAAGAGGGAAAAAAATCGGTAATAGAGGTATCCGAAAAAAAAAAAAGTTGTTCGACAATCTTTTGTTTCACCCTCATTAATTATAAATAAAAATTATCAAATCTTGTCTCTATTCAAGTTTATGTATATTTTACTTTTTTCTTCTTTCTTTTTTTTAAAAAAAGAGGAAACCTTATATTTGTGAGAAAAAACCAAAATTGGTGTACGTACTACCAATATTTCTAAAAGGATAATGGCACCATTAGTCTCCAACCTCTGATCATTTTGGCATATTGGTCCTCAACTTTTTTTTTGTGGTATTTAAGTCCTAAATGTTTGTTTTTTTGGCACCATTGGTCCTTTAAGTATATTCCATCTAAGATTCCGTTAAAATTTATTTGAATGAGAGAAATTTTACACTATTGACCTTGGATTTTCAATTGTTTAACAATTCGGTCCATAATTTTTTTTTTTTGGTATTCATATTTCTAATTAACAATAATGCATTTGTCAATCTTTCAGAAAATTAAAATTCAAAGACGGATATAAAACAAACAGTTCATTTAAAAACTAAATTCAAAAAAGAAAAAAATTATACTAATAAACCTTAATTTATGTCAAACTATAGTAACTTTATGAATAAAAAATAATTATCTTACCATTTTTAAAACAAAAAAATTTTTGTATACAGTCATACATGCTTTTACACTAGTCAAATTTGACTGAAAATGTACTACATCCATTAAATATTCATGTAATTATGAATGATTATTCTAAAAAATTAATTAACTATTTGCAGCAAATAAGCCCGAAAAGTTTTATAGTTTTCCATTAAATTTTTATTTCTTTATGTAATTGCATCTGTCAATCTTTAGAAAAATTAATTTTTTAAAATTTTAATTTTCTGAAAGATTGGCAGATGCAATATTGTTAATCGGAAATATGAATACCAAAAAAAATTATAGATCAGATTATTAAACAATTGAAAATTTAAGATCAATGGTGTAAAATTTCTCTCATTCAAATAAATCTTAACGGAATCTTGGATGGAATATGTCAAAAGGACTAATAGTGCCAAAAAAACAAACGTTTAGGACTTAAATGCCACAAAAAAAAAGTTGAGGACCAATATACCAAAATAATAATAGGTTGGGGACCAATAGTGCCATTAACCTTTCTAAAAATAGATAAAAGCTATGTTTGGGGAGAAATATTTGTCGATTTGATGCTTAATTTTGAGTGAAACTCATTTTGTATTAGTGAAAAGTCTCGGTATATTTGTGTTCTTTTTTGCAAACACATGAAATCATATATTTATATACTCCAAAATAATACTCGCGTGAATAAAAAATTAATTTCTAAAATACTTTCATTTGATGGAAATATACAAGAATCGATCCTACATAGGTTTCGAGGACCTTGGAACCTATATATTACGAGGTTATACAAAAATTTCATATCGATGAAGAATGAAATTCTTAGTACCCATAGAACCCATATAAAGAGACTTCCTTCTAAAAATATAATCTTAATTGATTATTAAAATGAACTTCCATCGGTAAAAGAAACTTACCGGTGCAGATGATAATGATGAAATGAAAATAAGCTTCGCGATTCTCAATATGTATGTCTAACAAAATGCGATCAAATTCACTGGAACAAAATATCAAGAAATCCCAAAGACTTTCATATCCTTCAACCCCCAAATACTTCTTCAAACTTTGGTTGCCTTCCAGGTGAAGTGGATTATTCCAGTCATAAATTCATAATCCAATTTTAGCAATTTTTTATTGTAATTGCATACGAAGAAAATGGAGTATTTGTTTGACAAGAAAAATGAAAGAAATTGTCCGGTTGGTGCAAAATTGAATGGATTCTCTCTCTCTCTCTAGGAATTTTTCTCTCAATGAGAAATGGCTTTAAAGTGTCAGATAATTAATGCGGGTGATTTGACATTTTTATTTCTTAATTTGTACGCAGATATAGACTTTTTTAGATACTTAAAATATTTTTATTTTTAATATTAGACATAAGTGCATGATTAATGACTAAGAATTTTAGTTATGAAATGGGGTATAATTGTTTCTGTCACGATTCAAAAATTATTTTAGAAAAATTCATATAAAAATAAGGGCGCGTCTACAGTAGGGGCGCCCCTACGTAGGGCTCTGTCTATTCACCGTTGGATGAGAATCTGTATATAAATAGATTCTCTACAGATTCCCGTTATTCCCCACAGATTCCCATCCAACGATAATTAAGGCATGACCCTATGTAGGGACGCCCCTACCGTAGCCATCCCCTAAAAATAATTTTAAAAGTAAAATTCTTACAGTTTTGTGATCACCATTAGACATAGATTGTTAATGAAATTTATTAAAATAAACTAAACATCATTATCAGCGGTCTAATAATCCAGCACATTAATCATATAGCCAGAGTCTGTGGAATGGGCCCTTAAGTATTTTATTACAAGCCAAGATAATTAAACAGAGTTATTCTACATAATTACCGATTCCCAGCAAAGTAACTAGCTTCTCACTCCACTGCTCCTGAGTTTTCAAAGTCACATCGAGCACTGCCTGAGAGAGAAAAAACAACAGGTGAGCACGCATATGCTCAGTAGGAATTCAATTACCTTTTTGGATGGATGCAATTTCTTAAACCTACATGGTTAGTTCCTTTAAACCCTTTTATAAATCAAGTTTAAAAATCATTGGTATCCAGAATAATCACATATTCAAAACCAATCCAAAACCACATCATTGTAATATCATACATCAACAAAAATATAAGTGAGATCTCATCCTCCTATCACAGCCCCTGTAATACCTCTGTGCCAGAGGTACCCAGTATCCTGACATTGCCTGTAGGTATATCAGATAAAACCTATGCAGTGGCCTAGGTCTCTCACCTAGTACTGCATCAACTCACCAGTAATCTAAAAATATCGCTATGCTGTAATAGAACTTAAGTGTGTGATCCTATGGTATGTAGAACATGTAACAGTTTACAATAACCATGCATCTCATAGTCAAATCATGCTTTAAAATCTAACTTAGCATTATTCTGAGATTTATTGTACATGGACAGCACACAGCTGTTTTAGCCCATAATTGTAATACAAAAAATATGTAAAATAATCCATACAGTCTAATCCTAGTATAACCCAACAATTTACAGCAATTAATTAAATAATCGTAAACCACGATTTTTCATAAATAAATTTTAATGCAATTAAAATTCAAAACAGATATAAAATCAGGTAATCGGACCCCTACCTCGATATGGTAGTAATACCAGGTTAATGATACTCGAATAATCCCTCGTTGATCCCTCAAGTGCTTGAACGCAATTTCTGGTTTCCGGTAAGTCCACTTGAAAAAGTAATTTTTCAACTGGAGCCTCAAATGTAGAAACGAAGGTCATCGCTGAATTCAAAGTACCCAAAAATGCTATATTAGACATATACCTTGTCAAAAATGGGTCCCAGTGTGGGATCAGCCCGTGGCACGTAAAACAGTACAATTTGTGCCTCGAAATTCTAATTTTCGTTCCATAACGAAACATAGTGGTATTTTATATCAAATTCATGTCTTGACCTCACTGAATCCAAATTCAAAGTCAGAACTCAGTTTCGAGATCCCAAGCATTAATTAAGGCCACAAATCCGAGAATTATAATAATACCACTTTTTGAAAATATTTAAAAAAAATGTTCTCTTTTTCTAATTACAATTTACCACATTTCTGTTTATCGTTTTTACTTCTACCAACCGTAATTATTCATAATTTTTAATCCTCTTTCACCTCGTATATTTACCTTGGGTTAATAAATTACTTAACAAAAATAATTATGTAAATATCACTTTTTACAAAGTTGGTAAAAATGGTAAAAATGATAAAAATTTACTGGAGATGAATTTCGTTGTGCAACCACTTGGAAGTGGTCGGCGATGATGAGACGAGACTCCACTTGTCGGAAATCTCGCCCGAAAATCTTGCTAGAGACAGAATCTTCGCGGGGCCACTGCGGCGTCGTTTGACATCGAAACAAGGCGGGACTGGCAACGTTGGCTTTGTCGGTGGTAGCTCTTCGACGCGGGCTGGTGCATGGGCCTGGCAATGGCAGCGTGTGGCGGCAATGGGCTTCGGCAAATTGGACATTTTTCTCTCTTTTCTCTCTTCCTCAAGCCTCTCTTTGCTTGAAATTTGAATTCCAGGGGCCCTTTTAAGCAAAAATTGGGTACTGTTGCAAAATATTATAATATTTCAGATATTTGTATTATTTAAATTTTAAAATACATATTTACAATTGTGTCATTCCTTGTAAAAAGTCCTTTTTTGCCCATTTTTAATTCCAAATTTTATATCCTTCCCCCTTAAAAGAATTTCGTCCTGAAATTCGAATACAAGGGTCAAAGTACAACTTCAAGCTGAAAGTTAAACAAATAAGGATACTTATCATATATTTCTGTTTCAAGCTTCCAAGTGGCTTCATCTTCTTTGTGGTATTGCCAGATAATTTTGACCAGTGGTATCTCTCTCTTTCGAAGTACTTTGAGCTCTCTCCCCAGTATTCGAATTAGTTGTTCCTCATATGTTACATCTTCTTGTAATGGCACTTTCACATACTGTATGATATGCGATGGGTCAGACACATACTTTCTGAGCATCGAGGCATGAAAAACATAGTGCACTCAGCCTAATTGCAGTGGTAAGTCCAAGCGGTACGCTACTAGCCCAATTCTAGCAGTAATCTCGAATGGTCTAATATACCTTGGAGCTAATTTGTCTTTAAGTCCAAATCTTGTGATCCCATGCCTTGGCATTACTTTCAAGAATACTTAATCACCAACTTCGAACTCTACTTTGCATCTCTTTGGGTTCGCATAGCTTTTCTGACGATTCTGCATAACTTTGAGTCTTTTTCAAATCTTATTAATCTTCTCAATAGTCTCTTGTATCAATTCTGGCCCAAGAGTAATACGTTCTTCTGCATTAGTCCAACACAAGGGTGATCTATATGGTCTCCCATATAATACCTCATATGGAGCCATGCTAAGATTGGCTTGGTAACTGTTGTTGTAAGCAAACTCTACCAATGACAGGAGATCATCCCAACTTTCACCAAAATTCAGTATACAAGAGTGAAGCATGTCCTCTAGAATCTGAATGGTCCTCTCAGATTAGCCATCTGTCTGTGGATGATGAGTTGTACTGAGATTTAATTCTGTCTCCAAAGCCTCTTTCACCTTAATTTTTTTCCAAGTGTTACACTTTGTTCCTGGATAATTGATTTTTGAATATTTTGCCCTAAAAATGGTAAAATAGTATCACTTTGCTCCAAAATTGGCTTCCCAACCAATTACTTGTTGAGTGTTTTTTATTATTTTTTTCTTTTTTCTAACCATTCGTACTCATTTTTAGTTTAGCTCGATGTTGTCCATCATTTCCTTAAATGCATAATGATTAATGATTTATGCACCTTCCATACTTTTTTAAGGAGAAAATAATGCTTCTCATTCTCATCTACTTTATTCTGATTCATTTCTTCTGTTTTATTATGAGTATGAGTACAGTTATTTACAACCCTTCACATGCTATTATCATTAGACCGTTTTCCTTATATTCATTATGCTTTTAAAAAAAAATGAAGTAAAAGCAAAGAAAAATTATTCACCTTTCTTGAGAGAAATTGAAAGGAGACCTAATCTGTAAACGAGCTCGATCGGTACAAAAAAGTATACATTTAGAAGCTGAATCGTTTCATTGGGTATGGGCAGAGCGCACCGAGATGAGGTGTGTTTGGATGAGATAGCAAAACTACGTTATAGTTGAAACCACCCTAAGAAAATAAAATGGAGCAAGATCAATTATAGCATAAGTTCATAGAGTTAGAGGGACAAAGAAAAGTAGCGAGAGTAAGCGAAAGGGGGAGAGGTTGAGGGAGAAAGATTTTTGGAGGGAAAAGAATTGAACGAGGAGATCGTTTGGACTTTCTTCTCAATTCTCTGTATTTATTTTCCCACACTTTTTGTCCTCTTGAGCCTTGGCTTTCATAAGAAGAGATGCGAGAAGTTCTAAAATCATCAACCTATTGACTTTTTACATTCATATATCTATTCACTTTGTACATTCATAAATTTATATATGGAAAAGTTTAAATCCATCAGTAATTGAACTATATACATTCAATTTCTTTGTATATCATAGAATAGTTTTATAAAATTTGTTTTTTTCTTTATACATTCTTTATATTCTAAAAAAAAAAAACCATTTTGTTTTGTACATTCCTTATTTTATACTAATGCTAGAAACAAATTTATTCGGGAAAAAGAAAAGGAAACAACAAAAAAATAACAAAATTTTATTCAATTTAACATATTTTGGTTTTTTTTTTTAACCAATTGAGCTAGTTCAATTGGTCTAATATTCTTGAGAGTATGTGTTAGTGTGTGGGAAGGAATAATTTTTTTTATAAATATATATTGGTATTTTTTTCTAATTTTAATTTCTTTTCTCAAATTTTGTATAATTACGTGCTATATTTAATAAGTTCAACTGTTGATATAAGTCTCAAATCCCAAAAAAAAAAAAATTTATCAAATAAAGAAAAAGCAAATCATGGATTATTGTTTTACACCATATGAGTGGGGGCAAACTTATATGAATATAGTCACCCATTAAAAAATCAATATCTCACTTGAAAGAATTAATTTACACAAAAAAAAAAAAAACTATGACACACATGTTAATCCTTTCTTGCATTGTTAAATTCTTCTTCCAAGTATTGTTGTTTCGTTGTTAATTTTCTCAAGTGACTTTGAAGAATTTAAATAATAAATACTTTCTAGAGTTTAAGAAGTTCCGTAAGACATACATGATGATTTTTAATTGGGTAAAATAATACATATCAATAGATAAAAAAAAAAAAAACCTAGTGGATTGGTGCCCTACATGTATATCTACTACTATATAATAAAAATGAATATACTTTGGGATTCGCACTTTGTTCCATCTGCTTAATGCATTTGTAATAATTTTTTTGTTTTAGTCTCTATGTTTTCAAGGCAGTAGCCAATAAGTAATGATTTTATTTGTCAAATGCTTCATTTTATTTATTTATTTATTTGTTTCATATTTTTTCTTTTTGACTGAGCATATTTGGTTTCTTTTTTTTTAAAATGTTTTTTTATTGAAAAAAAAGGTTGTAAACGTCTTGAAGCTTTACCAGCTACTTTCTAGAAATTGTTACTTCCCTATTATTTTATTAATATTTTGTTGCTCTGGGCTTTTATGGTCCAAATGGCTACCCATTAAGTTCTTTTGGGCCTCTGGACTACAATAATAAATGAATTATTAAGCTTTCTTATCTATAGTGTTTTATGATTTATTTTATTATTTTACAATTTTTGTTTTGTAATTAATTTATAATTTATAAAGTAAAACACTCATTAGATAGTTTATGCATATTTTTATACAGACAACAGGTCAAGTGCCTTAGGCACGTGCAATTATACTAGTATATATATATAGTGGCTCTATTGCTATTTTTTTTTCCCCCTTTTTCTCACTCATTTTCTAAGTACACTCCTCTAATATTTTAAAACTTCCTTTCACACATCTTATAAATTTATGTTATGTACAAAAATACCTATTGTTAAATATTTATCTAAATATTTCTTTTTCCACCTCCAATACTTTACAATAAATTAGGTTTGAGTTTTTTTTTTTTTTTCTCTTTTTAGAAATTACAACAACAGTATAAATTGAGAATAGTAATATTTTTTTTTGTCTTACAACTATACAACTTGTTGGTACCTAAACCAAAAAAAAAAACCTCCGGAACGGTAGTTCCCCACCCAAAAAAGAAAAAAGAAACACCGTTGGTTCCAAACTAAAAAGAAAAGAAAAACTTATAAAAAAGAAATACAGTCGGTTCACCAAAAAAAAAAAAAATACTTACAAGAAAAAGTTCCAGAACAGTTGGTTCCCACCCCTTCTTCCCCTTCCCAAAAAAATAAATTAAAATGTTATTTGTTGGTTCACCAAAAAAAATACTTTAAAAGAAAAATATAAAACCTCGATTTTCAAAAAAAAAATTGAGTAAAATATCATATAATCACTGTGCATAATTAGAGGTCTGCTAAGAAACAAGAGTTTTAATTATTTAATACTATATGGGAGATATACATATCAATTTATAAGACTATATCTTTATAAATAAATAATTAATTAAAAGTGGAGTGAAAGAGAAAAAAAGAAAGTGGCAATAGAGTCCTCATATATATATATATCCTTTGTCCGCTGTCCACCTCGTTGNGAGAAACAAGAAACAAAATTGTATCCTTAATCGAAGTCGAAGTGCCCTGCCGTTCTGCGATTGCCCATAATGGATGCACCGCTCATAGACATGCCCCCCTCAGGTAAGCCTTCTCTTCTCTTCTCTTCTCTTTTTCTCTCTTTCCCAGTTTTTCCTTTTTTTTTTTTTTTCTAAGTGTTTGTTTTGCAAATTTTGATTGATTGTATGGAGTATCTTATATATGTATATTCATAGTATTGATCAACGCCTTGAGATTTGTTTTGAATTTCTCCAATTTTCTTCAACATCCTTTGTCAATTACTTTCCCATATTTTTCTCTCCTTGGAAGTCTCTGATGAAAACTCTCTCTCTCTCTCTCTCTGTTTTTTGTTTTTGTTTTTTTTTTTTTCACTTTAGTGGTTTAGGAACCTCTGCTCTAACTGGTCAATATACCCTAATTGCATATGTCATATGTTGAATTATCTAGAAAATAATCGATATGGAAAAAAAAACAGCAAATCTTTTTTAGAACAAAATAAAAATATTTCTGTTATGAAATTAAATTAACAGATCAGGAAAAATATAAATATATTATATATGGGCACCAATCCTAGGTATTTTTTTTAGTGCGTATTTTGTGTGTATTTTGTGGGCACCAATATTATATAGTGTGTATTTTGTGTTCCCTTTCATTAAGGACGAAGGGCACATTTACCGCTCTGGAACCAAACAGAGACAAATCTCATTAGGATTTTAACTTATAGAATTTTGTTAGGATTCTTTGATCATTACTATTATAAATAGGAATGGCAAAGGCATTAGAAAATTAAAAAGGCATGGACAGAATTCGGGGATCAATAAATTTTCTTCCCTTTTAAAATTAATTTTTCATAGCTTATGTCTTTTTAACGCCAGTATTTTGAACGTTCTAGGCTCTTAACATCGATACATTAAAAATAATATGACACATAATATCCCAGAGTCATCGTTTCCACAGTTGGAGCTAGATCTAGATCTTCATCTTTTGCAATATATTTATATTCACACTTCTTTTTCCCTTATCTTTTTCTCTTATCTTTTCAGACTGGGAAGGCTTGCCAGAACACCTTTTAATCTCTGTTTTGGAAAACTTCGAGTTCCTGAAAGACTGTTTGCTATTCACTTTTGTTTGTCACTCATGGTATTCTTTAGTAAAGGATTATCCAAGCACAGTAGTCAAATTGAGTCATCATCAAGTACCAATGCTTTTGGTTCCTAGTGAAAGCAAAGATAACGATGAATGGAATGTGTATAGTGTTTTGGAGAATAGGTTCTTACCGTCGAAGTTAGTATTTCCTCCGTATGATAGACCTTTTAGTGGCTCTTCAGAGGGATGGATTTTAACTCTTGATGAGGATTCGGTTGTAACACTTTACAAACCTTTTGCGGAGAAAAATGAAGAGAAAATTATTCACCTTCCTCCTTTGTTTTCGGAGGCTGAAGCACAACTTTATGCTGATGTTCGTCAATTTCGGGTTAAGAAGATGACAACGTTTACACCTAATCCAGTAACAAAACCAAATGATTTAATCATTGTAGTGATATGTGGAGAATTTCGCACTTTGGCTTTCATAAGACCTGCAAAAGACTCTACGTGGACTTTTCTTAGGATTCGTGTGAAGTTAAATGAATCTCTTGGGTATCATACGTCTTTTGATGATGTTGTATATTATAGGGATAAATTTTACGCACTAACCATTAGGGGGGGCGTACTTGCATCTTTTAATATTAATGACTCATTTGCATTTGATATAAAATCAGTTACAGATGGGATTTCAAGTGATATTGAAGAAGAAAATGAAGAAGTAGTAGTAGTAGAGGAAGATGATGTAGAAGTAAATGAAGAAGAAGAAGACGTCGAGGTAGTAGAAGAAGAAGTAGTAGTAGTAGAAGAAGAAGAAGAAGAAGTAGAAGAAGGTGTAGAAGTAGTAGTAGAAGAAGGTGTAGAAGTAGTAGTAGAAGAAGAAGAGGAAGAGGAAGAAGAGGAAGATGACGATGACGACGAATTTGGATATTACTATTATAAAAGATATTTGGTTGAATCGTCTGGAGGAGATCTTTTGCAAGTTAAGAGGTATCGACAATGGAATAATAATCGTGTGACAGTCTTCTTTAGAATTTTCAAATTGAGTTCGGATCTTTCAAGATGGGTTGAGATGAAAACTTTAGGTGAAGACTCTTTGTTTTTGGGTGATAATTCTTCAATATCTGTCTTGGCTTCAAGGTATGTTGGGTGCCAAAAAAATTGCATATATTTCACCCATGATAAAGATGTTACTGGTTATAGTCGTCATGGACCTTGGGATTTGGGTGTGTATGATCTTGAATCTGGTCTTTGCACCCGAGGCTTTAACATTGATGCGGCACTCATTACCAAAATGGTTGGACGATCACCCATTTGGGTTTTGCCTACATTCTAAATTAGGTTGTTTTTTTTTTTCTTCAATTATTTCTCTCTTTTAATTTTAATTTCTTTTAAGTCCCAATGCTGTAACAAATCTAAATAAAATAGTTTCATTTATTGAAGTTTAGTTAACTTTTTATCCACAATCGTATTTGTATTTTTTTTTTTTAAGTTTTATTCTATATGATTTCCGGTTTATTAGCATAGGCCGTCTGTTGTTTTAAAAAATCCAAAGAGTATACTTTCTATTTTTCAAAAAAAGGAAACAATTGATTTTTGGGTGGGATATCTTGACATTTCTAACCAAAACAAAAAATGTGCATTTTTTTCTTTTTTTTTTAGTTACAAATTCTGTTATTATGAAAAGGATGGTTCTATTATCACTCATCGCTATATTCTAAATTTTTACTAAAATTAAAATTTAAAATTTAACTATAATTTATTTCATCCCACCTATTCCTAAATTAATCCTTAACTAATTTTGTCTTTTCTTTTCTCAATCACAAGTATCACCCCACTCATTCATAGATCTCCCACCTTACTCTCTAGCAGTGTTCTAACGTACAAATTAAGAATGTATATACTCGTGAAAACATGATTGTCATTTAAAAAAGAAAAAAGAAAATTTCAGTGTGGTAGATACATAATCCTGAGATATTTATTTAGATAACAAATCTTTATGTTTAGAATTTGAAACGTTGATAAAATTAAGAGTATTTGTTTTCCTTTTTATTTTTTGAAATGGAAGTTTGGGTGTATAGCAGCAAATGCATATGAAACCCCATCCATTTGATTGTTTTTTGTTTATTTGTAGCAAAGTTATATCTTATTTATAAAGAAAAATTGGAAAATCATCTTAATTGGTCCTTCTAGATAGGAAAACTTGATAAATTCAAGTTATGGGTGAGAGAAGCATGAAATTGGAACAAAAGAAAGAAGACAGCAGGTGGTAGTTTAGTTATTTCACCAAAGCAACAACTTAGGCCTCTCATGAACGTTTGCTTTCCACAAAGACATCCAAAGTGGATCATGTTGATTGAAACGCCTATGTTGGTTTTCCCAATAGGCTTCTTTAACAGAGAATGTCACGACCCAAATTCCGGGCCACTGGCAAAAAGAGAATTTCACAAATGGAAATTCAATAGCTGTTTTTAAAAAGTTATAAAAATAATTTTAAAAGTAAAATTTCTACAGTTTTGCGATCACCGTTAGACGTAGATTGATAGTAAAATTTATTAAACAAACTAAGTCATCATCAACAATCTCACAATTCGAGCATAAAAATTATACAGACTAAGCCCCATGATACGAGTCTTAAGTATTATTACAAGCCATGAAAGTAAATAAAAATATTTTACATGGTTATCAGTTATCTAATAAGGTAACAAGCTCCTCACTACTCTGCTTCCATGTTCCCAAAGTCACATTGAGCACTACCTGAGAGTGAAAAAATAAGGGGTGAGCATTCACATGCTCGGTCAGAATTCAATTACCTTTTTAAGTGGATGAAATTTCTCAAACCTGTATGGTTATACCTTTCAAATCCATTTATAAATTAAGTTTATACATAATTGAAATTTAGAATAATTATATATTCAAAATCAAAATCAAATCCACATCATTGTATATATCATATATCAATAAGATGTAAGAGTGAGCTCTCATCCTCCCACCACGGTCCTGTAATACTTTTGTAGCAGAGGTATCCAATATCCTGATACTGCCTAAAGGCGTATCAGTAAAAACCTACTCAGGAGTCTAGGTCTCTCACCTAGTACTGCAGTAATTCGCTAGCGATCTAAATTACCGCGATGCAATAATGGTACTCAAGTGTGATCCTATGGCATGTACAACATGTAACAGTTTATAATAACCTTGCATCCAAGAATCAAATCATGCTTTACAATCCCATTTGGCATTATTCTGGGATTTACTGTAACATGGGCAGCGCACCGCTATTTTATCCTATGATCACAATTTAAAAATACGTATAAAAATTCACACAGTCCAATCCTAATATAATCCAACATAATTTATCAAATCATCATAAAATCACGATTTTTTATAAATAAGTTTTAATGTAATTATAAATAAAAACAGAGATAAAATCAGGTAATCGAAATCTAACCTTGATATGGAAGCAATACTAAGCTAATGACGCTCAAAACAATTCTCGTTGGTCACTTGGGTATTCGAACTGTCGTTTTAAGATCTCAGTAAGTTCACTTGAAAAAGTAACTTTTCCAACGGAGTCTCAGATTGAAAAACGGACATCACCACTGAATTCAAAGTAGCTAAAAATGCTAGGTTAGATAGATAATGTGTCAAATGTGGGTCTAGTATGAGACCCGCCATGTGGCACACAAAACGGTACTATTCACGAGCTATGTGTCTCGATTTTCATGCCACTTTAGAACATAGTGATATTTCATATCAAAATTCGTCTCTCGACCTCACCGAGTCCAAATTTGAAGTCGGAATTTAGTTTTGAGATCTCGAACCTTAAATGGGCTCAAAATCTGAGAGTTACAAAAATACCACTTTTTCGAAATATTTAGAAAAATATCCACTTTTTCTATTCGAAAATTAACACACTTTCATATACCATTTTAATGCCTAACAACAGTACATATTCATAATTTTAACTCCTCTTTCACCTCATATAATTATCTTTGGTAAAATAATTACCTAACAAAATAATTATAAAAATATCACTTTTGGGAAATATTGGAAAAATGGCCAAAATAATGAAACTCTTACAGGCAGCGAGATGACACCTGAGACCGGTCAGAAAATGACGGCGACAATGAGATGAAGCTAATAATGTCAGTGGTGTCATGAAACAACGTCCAACGAAAAAGCTACGACTGAAAAACCGTGAAGTTGATGCTAGCTTCATGTCCCTTGTTTTCCGGCGTCCGACGGCGCAACAAAGTGGGACCAGGTGGCATGGCTTCGTTGGCAACAGCGATGAGCACGGCCTGGCGCACTGGTAATAGCGATGGACGGTGCTCCAGCGATGATTACTAGCAAAGCTTCGGCTCCTGAAGTCTTCTCTCGGGGACTTTGGTTGAAATGATGAAAAATTTTGGGGTTTTTAAAGTAATTTCTGAATCTATAGATTTGAATTTAATATTTCATATATTCTGCTAAAATAATCTAAAAATTCTTATTTACCAAATTTCCATTACCTCCTTAAATTACTCTTTTGCACTTTAACAAATCAGGTTTTTATAGAGAATCTTTATTTAATATTATGGGTTAACCGCCTAATCCTTCATTACCATGAGTACTAAACAAAAGAAAACGCAAATTAATATGACACAAATTTAAAGGCTATGTATACGTCTACTTTCAGCTCTGCAAGTTTTTAATGAATACAAAGAATTACAAAGAAATTTATCATCTTATATCTTTCTTAGACCTTGGAAAATTCCTCTAATCTGGCTTAGCCAAACCCGGCTCCCTAATATCCTTTATATAGAGGAAACTAACACTATGTTTGGCATAGGAGGCAGGGATCGAGTAGTAAGGATAGAGAGATTTAGGAAGGAGATAAAATATAAAGGAGGGAGAGAAGTGTGACAAGTTATGAGTTGTTTAGTATGAATAAGGGTAGAGACTTTTCATTTTTAAATTACTATATTACCCATTTTATTATTTTCTACTAAATTTTTAAAGGATAAATTTCTTATTACACATTCGTTTTCTTTACTCTTCCTTCTAATCCATCCAAGGAAGGTTCATTTTGATGGGTCCGGAGGAGGTATGGATGAGAAAATACTTGTGAGAGAGTGCTAAGGTGTATTTGAGATCAGAGATGTGAGTGAGCATTTGTAAACACTATACTTGTAACAAATTTTCTCCCTATAGTGAAAGATTTGCAGTAATTCTGTGGACGTAATCTAAGTAGAGTAAACCACGTAAATTTATGTTTTATTTTTTATTTTATTCCTGTATTTATTTCAGAAATTATTGTTCACGTGTACGGTATTATTCACGTATATAATACAATTTACATATACAGCACTTTTTACACATACGAAAAGTCACAAGTTGGAAGGTAATTTTTCTTAACATCGATCATGGCCGAATAAAACCATCAAATTACTACCATAGCGTAAAATCTAGCCTTAATGCTTTAATTTTCGGATCTGGCCTGACAATTATTTATGTTAATGAGGTCAAACAAAGCTTGTTGGAGGAGAATCTTGCAGAATAAATAATGTTAACTTGTACAACTATATCGTTTTCTTCAGGAATTGGGATAATTAATAATTAAGGATATATAGAAGGTAAGTTATTGCCATGGGCACAGAGCCGTAGCTTCATGAAATAGTATGGCCAATGTCGTTTTTCCTAAGTGCACCTAATATCTACAGAAATGACCTGTCGTTTTCAAAAAGTGAAACAGCTATGCTCATTTATATTCAGAATCGTTTTCACCTTGAAATATAAATGACATGTCGTTTCTACTACTAACATCATTTTTATTTTATGCTTCAATAATCGTGAAAATGAATAGCGTTCCAAAAAATAGTTATATTGAGTCTCGTTTCGTTTAACATCGTTTTTCAGGGATTAATGACATGTGCTTTAACTTTAATGAAAACAATGCGCATTTTTTAAGAAAGAAAAAATTGTTAAGAATTTACACCAAATACGATAACTAGTGCTTACTTGGTGACAAAACGCATTGCTTCAATAATGTTATTATATGTGTATATATATATGGGTGATGTTTCAA
>JXTC01000079.1:111393-126459 GCA_002914845.1 Trema orientale | reverse complement strand
ATAAGATTTTCAGCTGTGTCGACAAACTCAAAGGTTTCTCAACGAAATAGTTAGTATATATGTACACTTACGTACACTAGGAAACTAATTTGGTCCAAATTCCACATGAAGTAGAAATCTAACTTAAACAAAGGAATAAGAGAGCTAGATATATGGATCAATTTAAGCCAAACACGAAAGATCTAAGATCTGGAGTTATAGAATACTTCAAGGGGTAGTAGGGTACTATTAGATCCATAATTAATGCATTTTTTCTTCCAAGATAAAAGATAAAAAAATAAGGTCGACAATAACTATTGAATATACCAGTCAAGAAAAATAGTACTATTATAGTCCACGGAAAAGTTAATGGAAAAAGAAAAGAAATGAAGTCAAGAAGAAATCAAAAGAAGCCATCCAGGAATATCCACACAAAGTTGATAAGCAATAATATTATGAAGAATACAAAAGCAAACAAGAGTACTACTACAAAGATATTGTAAAAGGGGCATCAAAATTCATGTTCATTGCTTAACATTTGTGATAGTATACCTTATATACCGACAAATATCATAATATATATACCATGTGATTCTGCGTAATTTGCTATATATATATATATATATATATATATATATATATGCACACATACACACACCTAGCTAACATATTTTACACTGTTTATCATCATGTTCATTACATTGACAATTATCACAAGAAACAAATAATTAGTTCGAGAATCACGCAATATATGTATTATGATTTATGTGAGCGTGCGTGGGGCAATGAGAATCCGACAGTGCCCACTGTTAATAGTGGGTTTGTCTTTAGATATTTATGTTGGCTCTATTTTGCCCTATACTGGGTGTCACACAGAATCTCAAGCAAGATTTATGCAATATTTTGGGGTAAAAACCGGGCCACTTGCACTTAATCGATAATCTTCTTTGATAAGATGAGCATATAATATCACACGCTTACACGCCACTGTTGTTCATGAACAAACAACTAGCTAAATTAATTCCAATTACGTTCTCTTTCGTTTCTTTCAAAGATGCCAAAAATTAAGAAAGTAGCTAGGAAAGAATTGATTAATTATAATATTACAGCAACTTTTTAAGGGCTTAATATCGACCATTGAGAACAATAATCTTTAATTCGCGCTAATTCGACGCCGTTCTTCATCAACAGATCATGATAAAATAATTACCTGATGAAAATTAGTTTTTTTTTTTTTTAATTTTTCTTTGGGAACTTGAAAGTTGAAGGGTATAATTTTTATGTCTGGAGATAGAGAGAAAAATCCTATGAGGTAGCGTACGAATATAATCAACAAAGGCACTATAACAAGGTAAAAAGAAATTCAAGATAATCAGTTACTAATTAAGAATCTCTCTATATTGAAAGGGCAATCTTTGAGTCTAATTAAACCATAACCCTAGAGAGAACAGATATACTGAAAAATCAACGGAAAGCAATGAAGAAACAAATATATACATAGGAAATAATTAAGAGAGAGAAGAACTCGATTCATTCAACGGCAAATCAAACTCATCACAAGAGAATATTTTCAGAAACTGATCAGAAACAAAGCCTAACCATTTTCTTGCATATATAGTATTAAACTTACCTGGAAATAATCGCGGGAATAATTTAGAGCTTATGATGGAAAATTCCCAAGGGATTGCATGATCTAATAACTTGAACTAAAATTAATAGTAAAAGATCATGTTATCACTGATTTGATGATCATGGTTTTCATCAAAGTGTCGAATATAATTAGATCAATGCGATCCCTTTGGAAGTTTCCACCTGCACTAATCAATAAGATACACATGACTACAAAAACCCTCTTGTTCTTGTGATCATCATGATCAAGACGGCTTCTAATAATAATATGGATTGTGGTGTTTCAAAAAGAGATCGATCAGCTTCTGTGGGAAGCTGATATATGTGGTGTGGTCCAAAAGAAGAAGTTCTTATTGGACTTTTATAAGAGAGAATAAAAAAAAAGAGAAAAAAAAAAAGGTAGGCTGTTTTTGGCAAACTGTTATGCGTTGCTGGCTGGTTATAACTACTATTTTTGTTCACGCATTTGGTGTGATTGGAAGTTTAGATATATAGTCAGCTTCATAAGCAGTCCTCCTTTTTATCATACTAAAGTGGCTTTTTACTAACCTTTCATTAATGAGCATGCATAACTTTTTCCATTTTTTTTTCTTTGGCTTTTTTAATACTTAAAGCAAAAGTCCCTCTCTTATCTTTAACCACTAAATAATTGATCACCCTCCTTTTTTCGCAGTAATTAAATTAAGTTAATTAGGGCCATAAGCCTTGTAATTTATCTTAAGAGCTAAGGGATTCTTGGACATGTACAGTCTTGGATGAAGTGATGAGGACAGCCCAATAAGAGCACAAAGAGAAATGAAACTTGCAGTTCCAGGAATTGAATTCGATTGAGAAGGCTGGTATCATGTTACCAAAGAGTTATCTGTTTAATGAAAACGTTATCCAGATTGACTTATCACAATATTTCTAAATATTATAATTATTCATTTATTTGAATTTTTTTTACTTTAATTTTACTTTATTAAGATAAATTAGCTCATTAGTTCATTATTTTTCATTTTATTTACATGAAATTCATTCAAAAATATTTTCTATGAAGTAATTATTTAATATTTTATAATATATTTTGCTAAAAAAACTTAATTAATCGTGTCAATTCGGGTCAATTTCGTGTCAAATATGTCAACTAAACGTGCGGGTTTCAAGTCGTATTATCGTATTGTATTCAAATTGCTAACCCCTTCAGATCTAAACTATCATTCGCAAACTTTTTTTGAAAACAAAAAATACAAAAAATTCTCCTTGTGATATTTAGCCTATATAAATAGTAGAAAGCATATTTAGCCTCGTATAATATAAGCTTTGCAGTTAGTACGGGGTTCTTTTTTTGAAGTTAAACTTTTTTGGTTGGGCAATCAGTAGGGGGAAAAAAAAAAAAAAAAAATTAAAGCCATTGTTTTTAGTACTGCTGATTTTTATTTTAGCTGGCTACATTATTTTGCACATCATTTCAGTAACCACCATTTAGTTTAATAATTAATACACTCACCAAAACTTTGATGTAGTTGAATTAAAAAAATAAATAAATAAATAGAGTGAGAATGTCTAAAAATAGTGGTAAATGAAATTACAAGAAAACCAATATGTATATATATGTACTATTTGAAATAGAATTTATTAAGAAAAATGAAATACATATAGAGCCTCTTGTACTGGGGTGTATATATAGAATATCAGACAGCTTGTTGGATCGTTCTGTTTAATTGTGTCTTTTTCTTTTGGCGGTTGTGGAGGCAAAGGGGTACTGATCCTTATCTTGTAGGACATTGTGTAATTGAAGAGGTTTTTGGTTGTAGCCATTATGTGCATGTGAAGTTTCTGCTTGACTTCATATACTCATGTAGACTTTTGTACTTGACTTCATATACTCGTGTAATATACTTATATCCAAATATACCGGTCAATGGAATTTATTCAAAAACAACTGCAAGTTAGTAATACTAATTAATTGATTTTTACCATAAGATCATTATAAAAAGTTCGAATAATTATCATCTCTATATTTTTCAGGCTTTATGAAATGCAACAATTAATGGCGCAATCACGTTATATTAATTGAGACATATGATGCCCTACTTTCATTTAATATGTTCAATCAGTAACCAACTATGTGTTATTCATCATGGGGACCGACAAGATAACAAATAGTTGCATGGTTCTGAGGTAGGTACAAGTTTAAATCAAACAGCTATTTTTGTTGCCAAGAAACTCAGCACTCATTCTTAGCTAGATAATGACACTTATTATATATACCCCTTATCTTTCCTTTAATCCTTAGTTTCTTTAGTTGCAATTATATGGTTACTATTTTAATATATGTATTAAAATGCATGGTGTGGCTTGATGCTGCTGCTCTTAAGTTGGTCGAGAGAATATGAACCCATGCTGGTGCTTAATTCTCGCTTCAAACTATAAATACTTAAGTTTATAAAAGACGAGGTCAATTATCCAACCTATATAGACTTTTTTCCTTTTTCTTTTTTTCTCTTTTTTTTTTTTGGTAATAAAAAGAGCGGATGAGATCCGGAGCTACTCCTATCCGTTGGGCTCCCAAGAGCGGAGCGACGTGGGGCCTCGAACTCATGACCTCACCCTTCCTAAATAAGAGAAGGTCTTAAGTTCAAGCTCCTTGCCACTTCTACCATCCTTTTGGGAGTTCTTTCTTTTTTTTCTTTTTGTAGCATAATATATACTACGATGTATGAATATGAAGTGTTGCTATGAGATTATTTTATATCATCGCGAGAAAGCAAATATATAGCAAGTTAAGTAGTCCTATAAATCCTAATCAAAAGGACGCTTTTTCACACAATAAAAGGGCCGGCAAAAGCCAAACGGCTGGAGCCATGTGCCTTGTGAGGACGATGTTACAAGAGTGCAAATGCTTTCCCATGTTCCCACATCATCCAAATTAAAAAAACACCCATATGATCGATGCCTAAGATATGTATATATATTTATCGAAAAGCAAAAAGAGAGTAAAGGGAATTCGACATGGCACCTCGGAAAATCTGAAGCGGACACACAACTTGGACTCATTGTTCCCCAAAATAATGCACCATCACCATTACTGTGTCTTTCTCAACCCAGCCAGCTTATAAGGGCACTACCAAAGCTTACCCTATTAATAGCTTTTGTTTAGGGTACTTCTTGGCCTAAATATCTTATAAAAGCAAAAGAAAAAATGTCGCAAAGTAACAGCTCGCGTATAACTAAGGATATATGTATATGGTTTCCAATCAATAGGTATTTTTTTATACTATTCGTACGTTTGTTTTTTAGCAGTTGAATTATTGATCTAACGGTTACTATAATTTAAATGGTTGAAAAAAAATAAAAATTAAAATAAATGTTCATTATTTAATATTTTTTCCTCCCATCTTTTACCATGAAAATAAATTTTAATTAGATAAAATAATACCTATAAATAGGTAAAAAAAAAAAAAAAAACCCACTGGATCGGTGCCCTATGTACATATATTAGCAATGGTGATTAATTAGTTTAAGCCCAAAACAAAGTTTAAGCCCAAAACAAATAAAACAATAATAATAATAATAATAATAATAATAGGAAGATGGAGAGCAAACGGAACATAGTGACGCATGCTTTTAATTGGTGGAGACAAGTTCGAAGTTATTTTGATTAAGCAATTACAATGATGCTCCTAGTAGTTTATTAATTTGATTACATATGAACGAGGGAAATATAGCTCAATTGGCCATTCATGATGCACCTCACCGTACAAGATTTCGGACTTCGAGAATTCGAGTGACCGGGTCACCATACACCGGAATAAGTATTCGTCAAGGCACATGTATACATGGGTTATGAATTCATTATGGCCACGATTCAAACAAGATAAGGATGAGATTTGATTAAATTAAATTAATAATATATTTAGTACGTACATGTAAAAGGGATTGAATTATATTAAAATAATTCATTCTAAAATTAATACCATTAAAAAGGGGATAATCTTATTCTCTGAGAATTTAGGATTGGAATGAATAAAAATTTAATTAAAAATAATAAAATATTTTTTAAATAGTGAAAAATGGTACTTTTCGAAATTAAACTCTAAAATTTGTAAAAATAAAAATGTTATTTTTCGAAATATTATTTTAGAAGTGATATTTTCCAAATAATTTTATAAAAAATCATTTTTTTACAAAATTGTTTTAAAAGTGATAGTTTTCAAAATAGTTTTAAAGTGGTGTTGTTGTAAACATTTTTTAAAAATGATACTTTTATAAAATTGAGTTTTAAAATGGTATTTTTCTAAATTAAGTTTTAAAATTGTTTTTTTTCCAACTAATCAAACCTCAAAATTGTTATTTAATTAAAACTATGAAACATACATGTAAATCATATCCTAACAAAAAATAGCACACCAAACATAGGATAGGATTTGACTATAATCCTATTTTATCCAATCTAATTTAATTTAATTATTTAAAATAGTCCAATCTTATTCTATCATATCATGCATACCAAACAAAATATGAAAATTAGGATCATTAAAAGGTGAGGAATTGAGGATGCCTAGCTACTAGAGTAATTTTAAGGGACACTACATGGTACTTAACATTACATAATGTCTCAATCTATTATTGATTGATTATAATTATAGTTCATATGAGATTCATGTGGGACATAATTTATTAATTTTAATTACCCAATAATAAAATTACAACTCATTTTGCCCCATAACATTGTTCCTAGCTACTAACCTAAAAAATAATAAATAAAAAAATCTAATTTTAGGCTACTAAAATAGGACATACTTTATTGGGGAGAGGGGGGGTAATTTGGCATGGCAAATAGGGCATACATTAAAGATTAACAAACACTTCACTTACATTATTTTGAATAAACGCATAATATTAGATATGAACAAATTAATCAGTTTCTTTTTGCTGTTATTATAATTGCAGTATATACTTAAAAATTAAATAACATACGATAAGAAAAAAGTACTAACGTCAATCGCAAATGATACGTCTAGATCATCCATTACAATGGGACCACGTGAATCCCAGACTACTGAGAGCCGTGAGCATAGCTCTACAATCAATTAGTCAAGTCAATTTATCTAATTTTAATTTGGAATACATAAATGCTTTCGGACAAAAATACAATTATAAACAAAAGAGCTATAATTGGGCTTCGAAGAAGTGCTCCAGCTGAATCGAACCAGTGACGCAATCAGAACTCAAATGCTTAACCAACTGAGCTACGGGTTATTGCAAAGCCAAGTGGGGGTTTGTAAAAACAATTAAATAGCCTTAATCTGCCCTAGAGAGACAATTTTCCACCCCCCTTCCCGCCTCCGCCTCTCTCTCAGAATTTTTCACTCTCAGTGAGTGAAGAAGAAGAAGAAGACGACGACTATGGTGACTCAGTACGGCATCAAATTCGCCGTCCACCTCATCACCTCCCACTTCGGCAATCTCGTCTCTGTAATTTATTTCCCCCTAAATCGCTTACATATTTATTTATATACGTGATTTGATATATTGTATCTTTAAATTCATATCTTTAAATTCATATATATATATATATATATACACACACACATATGCTTGTGCAGAAAGTTTGTGAAAATCTTCTAAGAAGGGGTCCCTTAACACTCCAACTTCTGATTCGTTTCACGGAGCTCACTCCTCTGCAAGTCAAGAACTCTCTCCTCATCCTAATTCAACACAATTGTGTTCAAGCTTTCTCGACTGAACACATTGGTATTCACTAAAACTTTTGCCTTTTCTGTAGTGTATTATTGATTTTGTAAATTCCCTACGACATTTTTTGCCAATGTAAAACTATTTTGTGCTTTTTTTTTTTTTTTTATAATTTTACTTTTCCGAACCAAATTAATGAAGAAGCTTTATTGTTAGTTTAAAGGGTTCTATGTTTTCTTTATGTAATGTTGCACTGAATTTTTGTATGCATAGGTGCTGGTGGAAATGAGGTGAAAGTTACCCAGTATTTAGCATTGTTTGATAACATACTCCATCGCCTGAGGTTTCCCAAATTCTTGGCAATTGTATCCCAAGAACTTGATAAAGATGTTAGTTCTTTTAGTTTCGTTTCGATGTTTCTTTAAGCTTTTTTTTTTTTTTTTTTTTTAATTCAGGGATCATTTTAGATTGATGTGATTGTTTATTGGGTTTTTTTGTAGTGTGAAGAAATTTTTGAGGGTTTGATTCAGCATGGTAGGCTTACACTTGAACAAATATCTGATAGAGCAGAATCATCAGCCAAAACTGGAGGCAAGTCTATTGTGCCGTAATGTATTACTTACCTGAGAAATATCCTGTAGTTATGTTAAGTACTTAAAATTAGACCTTCTTCAGGAGGTCCTGCTGTTCGGGATGCTGTGCGAGAAAGCTTTCATAAACTTCTGAATTCCCGTTTTGTTGAACGCTGCCCAGCCCCTGAACCATTTCTTGAACCACCAAGTGAACCAAAGAGTTCAAATAAACGAGGTGCTAAATCTAAGGTAATTGATGATTTGTGTTAAAGTTATGAGGTTAACGTGATTTATATGATTCATAATTCACCATGTAGTTAGTTTGTATAAATATGTGTATGTTGCTTCTCATTTGCAAGTTCGGGTATCTGTAATTTATCTTACGGTGGTTATTTAAAAGTGAACGACTGTATTTTAAGTTATTAAAAAAGTTGTCCTGTTTTGATCTTTCTGTGTAAAAGTGGATCTTTTCAATTGTTATTTGGTTTATTTTTAGTTGGCAGGAGCTTCAGAGACTGAAGAGCAACGTATTTTAGCATCAGCAGCACCTATTGAAGCTTTAAGATTTTCACTTTTGACAACTTCTGGAACTGATCTTGATGCAGAAAAAGATGGGGCCGCCGGTTCCTCAGTTGGAGAGAAGGTTTGGCATACTGATTGTTTGTGTCAATATAACAAGTTTACTCTATGCTAATATGAGGTGTTCTGATTTATAGAGGAAGCATGCCGCAGTAGATTCGGATGAAGAATTTGGCTCTAAGGACAAAGAAGTAGTCCTTTGGCGAGTCAATTTTGAGGAATTTATTCGATGTCTGCGTCATAAGGTTGTCTTAAACTGCGTAATTTTCTTTTTGATTTACATTTATGCACTCGATAAAACAAGATTTATTATAATTGATAATTATACATTTCTTCATGATGATTGTCAGCTGTGTAACAGAGCAATTTGCCCACAGGGGCCCTTTTTCTCTCTTTCCCCTTGTTTTACAACCTGCTTCCTGCATATTCTGATTGAAATATTGTGGTGCTGATATCCTCTTCATGTCTTCTAGGCTTGCATTGAGAATGTGAGAGCACGGCTGGATGATGGAGCTGCAATTGTCTTGAAAGCAATGCTAGATGCAACTAGGAGTGCGGAGCAGAAAGTGAAAACTGAAACTTCAGGTAAATGAAAATTTCAGATGAGTACTTGATGAAGTTGGCTATTTCCAGTTCAATCTGCCATTACAGAGTTCACAAATTATTTTGTCTTCGGGAAAGAAGAACAGATGTTACTGCTGCTTACATAGCTACTTATTTTATTCACAATGTAATACTTTACAGTTCCCCTGTCAATGAATACCATTTTTGAAGAGGTGATGAAAAATGAAGCAGGTCGCAGTTTGACTTTGGATCGTGTCAGAGCTTCTCTTATCCATCTTGGTTGCCCATCTGCCATGAGAGGGACCGATGAGACTTACAGTATTGGTAGAATATGTTCTCTTTCCTCAATATCGCTCATATTTCAACCAATGCTGTAACTTTTGGTTTTCTCCATCTTGCTTCGAGTTTACATTATCTTTCCCCTTTTTCCCTTTTCTTTTAATTTTCTACTGAATGAACATCTTTTATACAGACTTGAAGAAAATAATTGAATTGGCCCAGAATGAAGAGGTTTGTCTTTTTGGTGTTCCTGTCTTTTATTTATGGAGCTATTTTATTCACGGATATAGATTTCTATTCACAGTTCCTAAACTGCAGGTGGAGTCAATTGTATTGAAAAGATACGGGAGGGATGCTTACAGAATGTTCAGGTTACTATCAAAGGCTGGTCAGCTACTTGAGACAGATAAGGTATTAATTAAATTTGCTTTGAATCTATTACTTTTGACTGGCGGCTGGCAACTTGGGGTCACTTTAATTAGTTTTTATCAATATTTCTGGGATTCCATATTGTTGTCATCTGTAGAAAAAGTGACCACATGTGTCTACTTTTCTCTTTCTAGATTGCAGATATGACATTTGTTGAAAAGAAGGAAACTCCCAACATTCTTTATAAGCTTTGGCAGGATGAGTACTTGCATATGGAGGTAGAACACTTCTTCTTCTTCTTCTTGTTTTTGTTTTCTCCCTCTCGAGTTTATCTCACAATCAGCTTAAACATTGGCTAATATCTGATGTCAAGTCATCGACAAGCTCCGGTTAACGTTGTCCTGGGGTTTCTAATCTGGTTTGAATGAATTAAAATGAAAAGAAATTGATTTATAACAAAACTGGGTTTTGTTTAATTTGGTCGGTCTCTTTCAGACCATTTTCCCTTTGCATCAGCCTCTCTTTCTATCAATTTATGGTTTTGGTCATCTTTGTTACTTCAGTATATTTCCAGTAACGTAGAATGTTGACTATATACTTTTCTTTGATTCTTAATGATTCATTGCCTTTGCAGAAATTAGTTGTATCATCTGCCAGACAATTTTCATTCATGTTGTGGAAAGTGAACAAGCCTATTCTCTGGGAACATGTCCTTGATGAGATGTACCATGCAGCCTTGAATTTGAACCAACGATTGATTTATGAGCAGGAACAGAAGGAGGTTTGAAAAAATTTGCGAACTTCAGTTTCTTGGTTACTTTTACATATATGTTTTATTTCTCTTGTCCAATTCCTCTTGAATTGACATTTTTCCCTTGAAGAGTGCATGTTGAGTTTGGAGCCTCAAGGTGTCTCTTACTAGTAGTACTGTATCTTGCGCTCTTTTTCAGCTATATGCTATCCAACCAGGGACACGTACAGGGTCCACAGAGAAAGACCGGCTACGAAATGCAAAGATATATCTGCAGTCATCGCTTGTGAAACTTGATGATGCTCTTATGCTCTTCCATGACTTCTGATTGTAAGTCTCTTTCCTACAATGTCATTCTTTAATTCTGTTTTATGTACAACTTGCTCATTAATTTAGCGATTTCATTACTCTTTTACGATTCAACATGGAAAAGTGATTCTTCAATTATAATTGCCTCGGTCAAATACGAGCTTGAAATGGTTTGTTCTTGGCGTTGCTCCTCTTATTTGAGAAAGTATAAGACCTATAGCATTCAGAATTTGAAATTTTGACCTGAAAGTCAAATCGGGAATATTTTCTTGAAGCTCATGGCAGTTTTACTCTTTCTGTGTCTGTGGTGGTTTAGTGCAGTTGGCCTCACCACAAGTTTTGAGTGATCAATCTCTATCGCCCAACTACCGAAGAAAAAGATTTTGCTTCCAAGTCTTGTCAAAGAAAACTAATACCGGTAAAGAAGGAGAAGATATGTTATTGTTTTAAAGTTAAGAATGATGGTTCTTCAGCAACGTCTCACCGCTGTTAGAATCCACATTGGGCCTTGGTTTGTCGGAGACATGGAACAGTCACCAGTTTTACTAGTTATTTGTTATTTAGTTTTTCTTTATGGGGGAAAAAATGGCTCGGATTATTTGATTTTTATTTTAACTTATATACAGTGACAGAAATCTTATTGGCCCTTGATATTTATACTGAAAGTAATATAGCTTGATTGAAGATGTAATTAACTTGTGTTATTATAAGTCACGCAATTTGCCGCGCCTGTATGCACCACTTTGCCACTATTAGCCGCAAAAGCATTGAAGGTCGTGATAACCATAATTGCAATGTGAAGAATCAAGAACTGAACTTAAATTTTTAGCAGAAAATAATACCAATTACAATAATAATGAGGAAAAACGGTGGGCTTAAATTGTGAAAATACGCTATATCGTTCAGATTTATATCGTTCAGATTTTTAGAGTAGACATTGAAACAGAAGTCTCAATAGAATAGAGCTATTCTTTCGTCCAACTCTGCTTGTTTCTAAACTATAGGCGGAATCCTGTCATGAGGTATGGTCTATTGTTCAAAACGGATCACATCTCTACATATATACTTGTTGTGGCTGCTACGGTGTTACTCCCTTTTCACCCCATAGTACACTGGTTTACTGCTGCCAAACGTGATGAAGTTCCAACATGAAACCGACCCACCAACAGTGTAGCTCCCTTCAATCTGGCTACCGATATTGAGTTTCTTGTCTGAGCTTATGGGAGTTTTTGAAGAACCACTCTCTATGAATTTCTACTTAGTGTGTCTTGGCTGAAGCAGCAGCTTCTCCATTTTCTTCTTTCGGTGTTCTTTCAGAGCTCTACTTTTCTGTGGCAAGTGACGATTTTCTGCCATTGTTTGTCTCTGATATCATCTGTTGTATAAATCTACCAAAAGCTCCATATCCGCAGTACGAAAGTCGAATGTATTAAAAGAAGCATCCCAAATAGTTTATGCATGTAAGTAAATCATAATTAATAAACATGCATTATATAAGGTTACAAAGAAATTTAACAAACGTTTACAATATACTTTAAAACAATATTTAAAGTTACCAAAAGTTTGGTCCACGCTTTAATGGAATTTCAGTAGCACTTCGGATACACTGTTACCGTCGAGGCCTATGTAGGACACAGTGTCTTTAAAACTGATTCGCTCCCTCCACTAGAATGCTTGAGAACTTCTCGAGCGTCAGTTTCCCAGGATACAACAACCAAGAGTAGCAAGTGAAGCACCAGCACTTTTACTCTTCGAACTAGATTGCTATGAACTCCAAAACACTATGAAATTTCCTAGACACTCGAAAAAAAAAAAATCTAGAAGACTGAAAAACTCTAAGCAACTGGAAGGAAGAACAAGAGAGAAAACAAGAGAGGAAGAGGAGGCTCTCGTTTTTTGGATGTGTAGAATGAAGTGGAGGAAGTCCCCTTTTATAGTTTCTAAAATGGGGGTTATGAAACTTGTATGTGTTAATACCCCATAATGATCATTGTTGGCTGTTACAACAAGCTTACCCAAGCATCAAAGATGTTGGCTGTTACATTTGCCAAAACGTCCAAAAATATTTAACAAAAATTCAAAAACGTTTTCCAGGTTGTTTTGGCAGTTTCAGGCATTAAACACATAGGTTACATCTGATTGAAGAAGCAAAACTGTCTAAAAATAAAAGAAAAATTAATTGGGCCTCAACGAAAGGTTGGGTTTACTATGATCCAAGTTTCGGCTCGGCATTCGTGTCCGCAGGTACGGGCACACACGAGCCCATGTAAATTCAGGCCCAAGCCCGAAGATTTGCACCCCCCCCTTGCGCGCGCTTGAGAGAGCATCTGTAGTAGTTATTCTTACCACCATCATAAAACAAGGTTCTTTATAAACCACTTGGACCAAGCATCTCCCACCAATGTGGGACTCTCACATTTTCCTTTCACTTTTCTATTTCAATGGTGCACTTTTGAGCAACTATTTCTCATTCATCCGTGTACCATTTTGAGCGTATGAATATACGAAATCGATGTCCTCGCGGAGGAGAACAAGAATTCACCAAGACCTTTCATCAACAAGATGTGGGTCCTACTCAATTTTTAGCTTCAAAATGGTTCATAAAAATGAGCTCTATAACACAAAAAATTGGACTTCTCAATATACATGGGCTTCCAAGCCCAAGATAAACCCAAAGTCTTAACTCAATTCTTAACCCATTTTCTAACAATCCCCCACATGAATAGAAATTGTAAAAGGAGAAACTACAGACTCTAGACAAGGTGATAGAGTTCAATGATCGAAACCTGCATAGGATAGGTAGGTGTTACCCTTTGAACCTTCCCTCGTGAGAGTATATTTACTTTACTGACTGAACAGTAGACACGATGTCTTTGAACTGTTCTGTCGTTCATGTAAATGATGATATACTTCACACAAGATCTTTCTTAACATATCTAGTTCTTACAGTTATGTTCATTTTGGCCTTGAATATCTCTACCTGGTTCTGCAAAAGTTTCTAAGGAATTAAGCCCTCATAATACCCCTTTGAAGCGGCCCCATTTCTCTCTCATATAGGTGATTTCTTAGTTAAGAGTAACCCGCATTACTCTGCTCAGTTTCCCGACGCATAAGAATCATTAAAAGCCTTTGCTTAACCTATTCCTTACGGGCATCACTGCATTTCATCACAAGAATGGACATGAGGGTAATACCCTCACAGGAGGATAAACCCCACAGTTATCCAACTAAGTCTTTACAATTAGGTTGTCCCTTTGAACCTAGATCTTGGGATCTCCAGTCAACTAGGTTGGGTTTCCATTGTATAAACTTTTACTTCATGGGCTTTAGTCCCATTCCTCTCGATGATTTATCAACTAACTCTCTGTTTAACCCTTTGGTTAGCGGATCCGCTAAGTTATCCTTAGACTTCACATAGTCTATAGTAATAACTCCCGTTGAGAGTAGTTGTCTAATGGTATTATGTCTACGATGTATATGTCTAGACTTACCATTATACATGTTACTCTGTGCCCTTCCAATAACCGATTGACTATCACAATGTATAGATATTGGCGGCACAGGCTTAGGCCAATCTGGAATATCTTCTAAGAAATGGCGTAGCCATCAGCCTCTTCACCACATTTATCTAGAGCTATAAACTCAGATTTCATCGTAGATCGGGCTATAACCGTTTGTTTTGAAGATTTCCATGATACAGCTGCTCCTGCTAGTGTGAACACATACCCACTAGTAGACTTTGAGTCTTTTATGTCAGATATCCAGTTTGCATCGTTGTATCCTTCTAAAACTGCAGGATATCTGTTATAGTGTAGTCCATAGTTACGAGTATATCGTAAGTACCTAAGTACTTTTATAATTCCTTTCCAATGCTCAGCACTTGGATTACTCGTATATCTACTCAGTCTACTGACTGTATAGGCTATATCTGGCCTTGTGCAACTCATCAAGTACATCAGACTACCAATCACTCTTGAGTATTCTACTTGAGAAACACTCTCACCTTTATTCTTAAAAAGGTGTTGACTCATATCTATCGGTATTCTGGATACTCCAGAATTATCTTTGTTGAATTTCTCCAAAATTTTGTCCACATAGCGTGACTGATTAAGTATGAGTCCATCAGTTATTCTTGTAATTTTAATTCCCAAAATTACATCAGCTAGACCCATATCTTTCATGTCAAATTTGGAGTTCAACATATTCTTAGTAGATTTGACCATCTTGTCATTACTACCAACAATGAGCATGTCATCAACATAAAGACACAAAATGACGTAGCCATTTTCAGTGTTTTTGACATAGACACATTTGTCACACTCATTAATTTTAAAACCATTAGCAAGCATTACTCTG